>JAVQJF010032096.1:0-24086 GCA_036023855.1 Gadopsis marmoratus
CCGCTAACCTGGGGTAAACAAGGTCATCTGCTCAGTGACCTTTAAGAGCAACGAAGCAAGTTGGTGTCGAGCTGCTGACTCTGCAAAGAGAACAAAGGAGCGAGAGCTTTCCTCCGACCTGCAGCACACAGGCAGAAGAAAGAAGTTCACTCTCCTTTACTTTTAGTTACTTAGATTACTTGTTGTGTGTTTTACCTTTTAATTATTATTGGATAAATAAATCCTTGTAAATATACTTTCTACCGTATTAATAAGAGTGAATTTTGCACCAAAGCCCTTCAACCTTTACTAAGAGTATTGATACGGTTATTATTCATTTAATTATTAATCAGAGTTGCAAATTAATAGTCTCATATTCTTGATTTATGAGATTTATTCATTAATTGATTATCATTTCCCTTCTTTAATGGTGGAGCCCCGAGGTGAATTTAATATAATTTAAATTCTATTATTTAATGTAAACACTGTTTACTCTGATCGCCTGAAGTGAATCACTTCATCTTTTTGATGCCAATTAATGTGTTCAATATATAATTTGGTGCCTCTTTGAGGTTATTAGTTATTGTTACATATTTTGGTATTCATACAGCCATGTAACCAGCATGAGAAGTTGTTTTTGTTCTTTAAACAGCACAAATCACAAAAGAAATGTATTTAATAAGTTGGCTATGCTAAGGATGATTAGCATGTTTAGCTGTAAGCATGGTCAGAGCTCTGGTGGCGGGTCATGCTGAGCAGAACAGTCTGTTTGGGGCTCTGTGATCGACACGACGATGAGTTTGAGGTGCAGACAGTTGTTACACATGTTAAACTCACACAGATACACAGATACAGGAACAGGGACTCTGGGACTGATAAAAATAAAATCCCATACTGACACAGTTTGTCATCAGTGAAACTTTGAGACATTAGACATCCCATCAGAGGCAGGACAGGGGGCCAGAGCTTTCCCAGGATCTGTGTAATATAACCAGTAATATTGTTCATGAACACAGTATAGAAATATCCTAAAATATGCTTCTGATGCATAAACTAACTGAAACACAAGTCTATAATTTTAAGCCTTATTATATGATATATTACTGGACAGAATATATTTTATGAAACATACAGTTTAGTAACTTACAATGAGCTGAGAAAGATAAACGTGGCACTTTCTTAATATCACTTAAAATGTCCACCTCGTATACCTCGTGGTGTACCCAACATTATCTCAGAATTCATTTTTCATATCATATAACCTTCATCGTTTTGCTGCTTCTGCGAGTATTTGATATTTTTGTCTCTGCTTCCTGTCCAGAGTCTCTCCAGATAACAGGGAAGAGACTTGACTGCCAGTCACCATAATGTCCCCCTTCCTCACTGATGTCCTCTCTAATCCGTTGGGACGTTATATAAAATGCTCTATGCAGCCATTCAGCTGTAAAATACATTGTAGGCTAATAGTGCATTAGAAGTTTTATTGTGTTGGGGGGGCAGGAATAAAAACGGTGACAGAGTAAACACAGATGGAACATGTCCCTGAAGGAGACTGTGTGAGAACAAAGAGACATAAAGAAGGAAGGGAAGGTAGATACATAGATTTTCATTTGCACATTAATTATTCGGGTGGCAGTTTTCTGACATAAAGCCTTGGAGTTTTGGGGGAACAAAGAAACATGGAGCTCCTCCCTCGGTCTCTGTTTCTCATGCAGAGACTCATCTTTCTCTGCTTCATTTACTCCCTGTGGTTCACCTGAGATTGATGATCCTCTCCTCTGATTGTGGTAATTACCCCTGTCCTGCTGCTGCAATGCATTATACACAACAGACTCACAAAGCACAGGAGGGGGCAAGGCCAGATTACATTCACTGGCCTCTCGATGCATGCTGGGAGACGCTTACCAGAAGCCTCGTCAAGGACCAGAGACAATGGCAGACTTGCACTGGGAGCATTTAGCACCGCTGGCTGGCGATTGATAAGTGAAGATGGAGACGAGCGTGACACCGTGAGGCTTCGCAGTAAAGACTGATGCAGGTGAAGTCAAAATCTGTGAAGGGAGACCGTCGTCGCCGTCAGGTGTCAAGCTGAAGATGACTGCTCACTCTGTTGGAGCCGACGTCAGTGACGGGCTTAACTTTGTGTTGTGGTTTTCATGCAGAACGAATGCAGCACTTTGAGAAGTGAACCTGCGATGTCATGTCTGGTGTCGGAGCATGTTGCAACCAGGCACAGCTAATGCACAAGGCGAGTCCAGGCTGCAGCTCCGGGCCCCACTGCAGGCAACACTGTTTAAATGAGTCCAACCTGCAGTAGCTTCTTTTTTATCCTGTTTTTGGAAACAATCATCAGATTTGACTTATTTCCACGTCCTGCAGTTATGACGCATCGTGTTTGTGTCACATGATGAATATTCTCTTTCTTTTACCTCTGGCTTTGGTCTCAACCAACTCATGAGGAAAAGATCTGGTTCTAGCGGCTAAATGCTCGTCTGTGTGTCTGTCTGCTGCAGGTAGTGCACAGCGGCTTCTCTGGAAACAGCTGGCTGCACTATGAGAGCGCTGAGATCCAACCGTACAGCCCAAAACAGTGGTCAAACAACGAGCTGCACATTCAGATGATAATTCTCACATTGCTGCATTGTCTTCCGAGTTTAAATTAATGCATTGTTATTGTAAAAATACCGATTACAGACGCTTAAAATTTGTGTCCATATTTGATGACACTACGTCGTTGGAATGTCGCCAGACGTCAGACCCACATGTGTGTCGTGGTGTGTGCAGGCCTGTGTAGCCCGTCGCCAACTGTAAAGTGAGGCTATGAAACTTTCGCTGAATAAGATAATGACAATAAGAGTCAGTGAATACACCAAGAAAAGGCCAGTCACGCACAGTATTAGTGACCAAAATGTGTCACTATAAGCTACTGGTCCTACCAGACCAAGAAATAAAACGTGTGTTGAACTGAGGAAGTGTACATTTTATTGCTCATCATTTGTAAGATAAAAATGCTGTTATTTCTTCCGTCGAAAGGTTCAGAGTCTCGCTTTGACTCCGCTCTCTTGTCACCAGTATTTCACAGTAAGTGTGCACTCATGTGGCCCTCTGAATGTACTGTGTTCATGCCTGCAACCAATCACAAGTCCTCATTTTTGGTCCAGGCAGTCGCCCTCTTTCGTTGGTGTCGTAAATGATTTAACTTAAAGATGATGATTAAAGTTTCATTTCTTTCTCAAAATACACAGTGTTTACGAGACTGAGTTTGTTCCGGTGTCTGGATCCTCTCCACAGACTGTATATGAAGATGGACGACATGAAAGCTCCCCAGATGTGAAGCCAGAGCGCCTCGATCGCCCCCTGGTGGCCGGCTGCAGTATATTTTAGCTGGTTCTTATCACGCTGATCTAGGGGTTCTAAGTGCTCAAGTTCAAAACATAAATACACAAAACTAAAATGTAACCTCCCCTTTATCCTTGGGATCAACCTGACTCCATTCGATGTTTAGCATCTCTAAATATAGAATTGATATCTCTTGTTTTGATTGAATGACTTTTCCTATTTTAATGGGGACAACTGAGTCAACATAAAATGAAATGTGATGATATGCTTTCAATTTCCAGCACACAGTTTCTACACATGTTTTGGAGTCAATTCCCCTGTTTGAGCTGTATTAAACATAATAAATATGAACATTTTAGGCTGTTTTGGCTGATATTAAGGTCATCACATCATTACATGCAGACAAACATGTAAAAGCTGCACAGGAGCCTTGTAAACCGTGTCTCCTGGTGCTCTGCGTGCTCTCTAAGCAAAGGTTTTCTGCCAGCTTTGACATAGAACATATCTGAGATTGAGGAGGACCCTGATTCTGAGGCATCCTCCCTTCATTTTGACTTTGGGGCTGTGGCTCAGGAAGTAGCCCGGGTGATTGGTGATTGGATTCTTGGACAAGACACGGAACCCTCAGCTGCTCCCGGTGGAGGCCAGCACCTTCCATGGCAGCTACGTCGCCATGAATGAGACCAAACTGTTAAAGCGCTTTGAAAAGTCCATTTACCATCACTTTGACATCAAGGATTTCAAACTGCTGTATGACATCAAGGGACTTTTCAAGGCTTTAAGCTACTTCCCATTGAAAATAGTCTGCATGGATGTAAACAACTCATGATTTCAAATATTCAGAGAACCTCAAGGATGCACGAAAGGATTTTACTGAGTAACTGAATGTTTGCTCCTCCACAGGACACCTGGTAGGAGCTCATCTCAAACAGCTGGAAGGCTGTGGAGGGTTTTCAGACCAATATCGATACAGTAACCTTTGAATCACAAAGCCACAGTGAACACAAAACCTGTCTGATTCAAACTTTATTTGTACGGCACCTTTCATACAGCTAAGTGCAGCTCTAAGTGCTTCACAGATAAGATGAGACAAAAAGAAACACATAACATTCAAATGAAATTAATATGAACCAGTGCACGCGAGAAAATGAATGATAAAAATGTAATGAAATCGAATTTAAACTATAACAATTTAAAAAAGGAAAATAAAGTAAAATGATTGTGTTCAGTCCATCTGTCTTTGTATAGCATCTTGCTGTTGAACAGGAGGATCTTCTTTAACATTAAGCACCAAGAGAGTCAGGATCAGTGTGTAAATGACCAAAGGGAGATCTCTCATGGATCATATGGGATAATGCAGAAGGCCACATGACCCCCCTAAATCTGCAGCTGATGGAACCAATCAGGATTAAGATAGAACCAGGGTTCAATTATGGTCCGTCTTCAAGTTCTGCTGCAGAAAATATTTAATCTTAATTTACAGAAAGACAAATTACAAGATTTTCTTTCATTTACATCAAATAATAATGGTACGACCATATAAATTAGACAGTCTCGTGAGCATTTATTAGTAGGAATATCATTAGGAACTGCTGCTCTTGATTTGCCTCATCCTTAAAGGAAAGGTGTGACATTTTGTGAAATACTCTTCTCCCTCATTAATTCTCACCACTCTCATGTCTGGGCCGTAAATATGAAGCAACAGTCAGCAACAGGTTAGCTTAGCTTAGCATAAAGACGGGAAACCACCACCCTGTCTCTGTCCAAAGGTAACTGGTGGCTACCGGCACCTCTACAGTAATGTGTGTTATCTGAAAGGTAGAGCGGCTCGTGCAGCGATGGCAGGGTTCCACGTTGCCTGTTGCCCAGTTCCTCCTGTCGACATGTTGAAGTGACTCCTGATGATCAGGCCAGCAGCCGACATGGTAGCTGCTGCCATCGATGTGTGTGTGTGTGTGGATGAGAGGCAAACCGTGCAAATGTGCTATATACATGAAGGCCCCTCAAACCGGTGAAGAAAGGTGAAACTGAAAACTACTGACCATGAACATTGTCATTAAAAACCAGATCAGAATGCAAGAAAATCTAAAAATAAAATGACATGTTTTGACACGTACACAAACGGAACTAAATCTAAGCTATGATAAACCCTAATCTCATTTTACAGACCTCCTAATTGGTAGAGCTCACTTGTGGCAGTAAAAAGGTAATGGCCACGCTCAGTGTTGTTTTCTAACCTTTTCTCGTGTCTGCAGGACCTGACCCTGGAACAGTTTGTGCAGGAAACCCCTCACCATCTTTTCCCCGGTCACACAGCTCCATTCTGCTGCACTGCAGTTTACAAAGATCATTATCAGCACATTTCAAACAATTAATGTATGCAGTCATCTCTGGGGCGAGAGCTGGAGGTCGCTAATGATCATCACTTCCACTCTTTTGTTCCTTTGTTGTGAGTCAGGAGTTTAGAGGAAGCTGGAGATGCTGGCAGAACCGTGTGGTTTGTTACCTAAATATCTCTCTGATGTCAGTTTCTCACTGTATTTGTCATCAGCCATCAGGTTTAATTAAGCAGGAATACAGTATTTGATGACATCCTACTATTTCGGTTCAAATATTCAGATGACCGATTTGTTCTGACCATCATCCCTGTTTGATTTACTTACTAAGGTCATCGCCGAGGGCCAGGGGCCTGAGATAGTTGGCTAAAGCACTGAAAAGGCAAGAAGCTCAAATTATTACCCAAGATTTCGGTAGCAAATGTCAATCAAGTCTTGCAGAGCTACTTGATTCTGACCCTCTTAGGTTTTAAGGGGCAGTTTAACCAGAGTATCACGCTCGCTAATTTGAAGAGGGAGACAAAACCACACTTAAACTGTGGAGTTGTCGAAACACTGTCCAAGGCTTTTTCTTGGCCAGTTCAGGCCATGATGAGACCAAAGCGTTTCAGAGCTCGGAATGGAAAAGTTCCAGCCGTGTGA
The DNA here is from genome assembly GCA_036023855.1 of Gadopsis marmoratus. Classification (NCBI taxonomy): domain Eukaryota; kingdom Metazoa; phylum Chordata; class Actinopteri; order Centrarchiformes; family Percichthyidae; genus Gadopsis; species Gadopsis marmoratus. Next base: position 6,297 of record JAVQJF010032096.1, read on the forward strand.
ACATGATGGCGTCACCTGCAAGTCCGTTTGTCAAGTGGCTGCTTTTTAGAATGTAAGGCACATCACCTGTTTCAACAGCCAATCGGCTGTCACATCAGTTCCAACTGGCCGAAACGGCAGAGTTTTGGAATGAAGGCTTAAAAATGAGGCTCAGCAGGCGGAGATGCCGCTCACCCAGAATCATCTCCAAAAACACAGCAGAGCACAGATTCTAGAGATCATCTTCATTATAATAGTTTAAATCGCCTTCGTTCCAACGTAGGAAAAACAAACGGCCGATCATCTCTGCAATCGCCACATTGTCCAACATGCGCAGAAGAAATCCGGTTATCGGGCAGTGAACGAATTACGTGCTCGTTCAAATTGTGAAAAAGCTATAATTTGTCATAATGGGACAAATGTATTTCATCAAGCAAAGAAATGCAAGTCAGACAGTTTGCACCCCAAACAGCAGGTTTTATGTTTCAACAGAAAGAACACAGAAATACACAGCAGTCTGATAGTTGAGACAAACATGTTGGGATTCGCCACAAAAACAAGCGACACTTCACACAAACCTTGAAATGAACAGTAGGACCATGTACACATTACAGCTCCAAGGCTCTTCAGTCTCCGTGGCAACAACTGTACACTCGGGATGTCCATCAGACTGCAGCAGAGTACAAACTCGCATGTGTTCAAAGGAAGGGCACCTGCTGCATTTCGGGCCTCATTCACAAATTTCACATCATGAAATCCAAATAAGAGCTTTTCTTATTTTCCAACATGTTTGTGTAACATGTTATAGTCTCAACACTGGACCTTCGCTGTAGGAACCAGAAAGGGATGGATTTTGTTTTGTTACTTTGCCACAAGTCTATTAGACTAAGTACAGTTACTTAAATACATTTTTGTAGTATTTTAACTCCACTTCATGTGCTTCACAGTTGTAGTTAGTAGTTGCTGTATGAACAGTGTATAAAATGTTCTTATGGATTTATACTAGTGATGCCCAAGCAGGGATACGTCTGCAGTTGCCATGGGGAAGATACATGGAAAGATTGTAAAGTAGATCAACTAATTTGGAAAAATAGAAATGATAATTTCAATAAAAGATTTAAAGATTGCCAATTACCACATGGTGTTGCCATATGGCAACATTTCCTTGCCACGGTCTCTTTTTTGGAAGAGGAAGACCTTAGTTTAACCAATGAAGTGCTTCGGTTGCGTCACATGACATGCAGTTGTTTTCTGTGCCGAGATTCCAGACGAGCTCTTGTAGTTGCTGTAAGATAAAAGGTCAGAAAGACACCAGCCCATAACGGAAACATCATTATGACGTTATGACGACATGTTCACCACTCAAAGTTTTTATGACATGAGTTTTTGGTAAATGTATCAAATGTTTGTGTTGCCAAGCGGCAAAACTGTGCAATAGTTCATCTTGCCAGCAAAGTAGCTGCAATCTGTTAAGCTGTTGAAACAGTTACAGCGTTGACACTAGTAATATAAAGCCCTGTACCATCGTGTTCCAGAGGCTGGACTTGGCCACGGTGGAAAGCTGGCGGCTCTACAAGGATGTGGGGCTCACGGAAAACGCACAACTCAGTCTGCTTGACTTAAAATTTACATCTCACACTGCAAAGAAAACAAGGGGGGGCTGAAGCGCAAAGGCCAGTACGACTGGACCAGACAACCACTGGCCAACCGTGGTGTCTCAGGAAGGCAGCTGCAGGAATCAAGACAGGATACATTCTGACATGGCGTGAAACAGACGTGCAGTATTTAAAAGCAAATAAAAAGCAAATTGCAGATAGCTAATTAAAAAACATGTCATAAAACTTGACAGCCAAATTTAAAATAATGTTTAAAATGTCCTCCTTTCCTTTTCATCTTTTTTTTTTCATTCATTCATTCTTGTCTCCTCTCTTCCTTGGCTATTTCCTCCTTTACCCTGATCCTTTCCTCTTCCTCTCTTTGCCTCTTTCTCTACTTCCTCACTTCTCCTTTCTTGTTCCTCCAGTCTCCTCTCTTCCTGAGGTCTCTCTTCCTCCTCCCTCATAACCTTCAGTTCTTCCTCTCGTCTCTTAAAATTAAATTGTAAAATGTAAAATAATGTTTAAAAGCAACTAAAAATAGCAGATAGCTAATTAAAGGCTAAAGTGAAAAATGAGTTTTAAGCTTGCTCTTGAAGATGTGTAGCGGCTGACTTCCCTGACAGTCGTAGTACGATTGCTGACCCAACCAACCTAAATACTGACGTTTACACCGCAAAAGAATATTCTAACAATATGCACTTTTTTAATCCCCAGTGCTACATTTTTAAGGGGTACATGAGTTCACAAACCTTAGACCACAACAGTTGGGAAGCACAGGATTAAACTATGTAAAGTATGTAAAGTAGAGCCCGACTTTAGATTCCGAATCCTGGAATATTCAGGCACATTCCAAGTTCAACATTTGAGAGTTAAGAGTAAAATCCTTCTTACACATAATAATTATTGTACAATGTATAATGTATATCTGAGGGTTTGACTAATACCTGGAACGTGGTTCACTTCTCCAGTAAATAGGATGTACCTTAGGTGTTTGCTCAGCTCATATAAAACGTTACGCCACCTAGCTGAAGTCAGTGACATTGTGTACAGTCGACAGTGAGTAAAATGTAGCCCGTGGAATTAGATGCCACACAGGACACCATTACTTTGGGGTCTTTTTGTAGCTTTATTTTCAGTTATGCAAAAAAGGATTTACCAGAAAAGAATGATGGAAACAAAAGACGGCAGAAAATATAAAACAAAGCCAGATAAATACATATTTATCGACCACTAAGCCACCAAATTATTCTGGGAGCACAAAGGACACTTACATTCTAAGCATTTCCCTGAACACACGTGGATCCTTCCAGTTAAATTGATGCAACACCTGTATCATTTATCCTTGTGCTTGACCTGAATGATACACTAAGAAGGAAAAGAACACATGTATCAACATTTGAACAAACCTTCAGAACTATAGTAACCCTAAGTGCAGAATCAGCTCTATGGAATTTAGAGGTTTAACAACAAGCCTTTGTCCACAAGTCCATATCAAGATTTTCATGGACAAGTGAAAGGCCGTGTGTGCCGTCGGCCGCAGCCCGAAATATCGAGATGAATAGAAAATGAGATGTGATATGATGCAAAGCATCTCTGTTGCTATGGTTACTCATTAGGCTGGTATTTGACCACGTAGCCAGTGCATTCATTTAGAACGGCGAACGGACAGTTTCACTGGAGATACTTTCCATTGTCAGGAGTTAAATGGACACCCTGCCGTCAGTCTGGACGGAGTCTTCACCCACAACACGGAATAAATATTGATGCTTCTCACATGCCGAGTGTGCACACGTACCACCTGTTGACTGCAGTCTTCGTCAGATGATGCTCTCAGACACACGGAACAGGTGTTGCTGCAAACCACCTGCACTATCTAATTACTTATTCTCGTAGAAAATAAATGTTGCTGGTGAAAAAAAGGAACAATTAACTGAAGTGAGGGAGACGTGTCTTTAGGCTTTCTGCTCAGATCAGAGCAAACTCACGAAGCCTCGGTCGTCAGCTCAGATGAAGGCATCAGCCGCGTATGAAGCAGCTTTAGGATGTGTGCCTGCTAACAAATTCACCCCCACCTCTGCTTCCTGATAATTATTCAAGCCCACTCTGTCAGCAGATATATACAGGAGGACAAAAACAATGATCAATCTGTGCATCTATTCCGGCTTTATACAATGACATTAGGTCCATAATTAAAAAGAAGATTAATAGCATCTTTAAAATATGACCTATACAGGGAGTGTGTGGAGCCGTTTCTGTAAACACTGGCTGCTCGGAGTTCCTCCCTACTTAGTGTCTGTTAATGCACAGGCCTTGTAATTAATGAGGAGCATTGACCTTACATGTGACCTTGCAGTGGCATGATGTTAACTGGGGATATGCTTCTCTGTGAGGGGTAAAGTAATGTGCTGACAACCTCTCGCCTTGCTCGCCGTCATGAATAATCAGATTAATATATGAAATCATGAATATGTATTAGAACGGAGATTTACGCAGAACTTATGTACAAACAGTGCAAATACACACAGCAGTGCTGTCATGGGTCATCCATACATATTCAGACTGTGTGTCACTTTAATGGCTTTACAAATATTAGCTCATTTATGAAAGACATTTGCAGTGTGATTTACCAACTTGACACTGAATAAGTCATGGAGCTGACGGGGGGTGATTCAGTTGGCAGGTGAGTCAAGACTGTTCTCAGCAGAGAAACAACAGCGTCAGTTGTTTGTTCAAGCCTTTCAAATGACCATGTTTACTGTGTCTTCAGTCCTTAAAGTGCTGAAACCATCAAAAAGCAGCGGAAAAGCTACTAAATGGACCTTGTAGTGAGGTTATTATGTCAACGGCAGATCACTGTCTGACCATGTGACAAGAGGCGAGAAGAAGACTCAAACCTGGACGTAGTGAATTCCCGGCCAGTCTGAGACCTCTACGCCAGCAGCACGCCACAATAGTTCATAATTTAATGTAGTTATAGCTACATGCTACACCCATGCTTAAACTTTAGTTTCGCCAGTTTTAAAAAAAGATATTTTTGCTCTTTTATCAACACTAGAAATTAATCTGTAGCAAGTTCCTCACTTTCACCGTCCACGTTCATATTTGAAGATGCTACAAATGATGTCCAGCTACAAAAGACGCCGGTTAGAACGGGATGCACAGAGTCGTTGCTATAGAAACGATACACCGTTTCGTCTTGGTGTAAACTGGCAGGTCTGCAGCTGCAAGTTTCGTCACAAATCTTTGGTCTGAACTGGGCTTCTGTCATTTCGGAAGGCAACTGCAAATTTCCTATTTTGTCATTTATTGTGGAGGACTTTTTGTTGGAGACCATTTTCAGTAGCAGATGTTTCAATTAAATGTTATTTCTATAGCGCTGAGTTCTTGCTGTGCATCCCTTTTACACCCTGTGGTAGAAATCTTGTTCTAATGCTGTTGTAATTACTTTTATGCTCTTTATTTGACATCTCTGTGTGCTTGTGGTTGTAACGCGTTTAAACATTCTAAGGTCAAAGATCAGGACGGAGACTGTCTGTACACGTTTCGCTCTCCTCCATGTCGAGTTCCACATCCTGCAGTTCGCTGCAGGTACTGCACCTGTTACCCAGCTGTTGCTCTCGAGGGTCGTCTTCTGGTAAGACCTGCTTTCGACCACAGGTCCCGAGATCTCAGGTTCAAACTCAGGCTGACGCTCAACCGAGTATCGTTTGACTTCCTGCTGTTATCACACTTCCCCCCGACCCAGTATCCCCCCCCACCTTCTCTCTTAGCAGACACTGTGTACTTTGCGGCAGACAGCCTGTCTCTCTGTATCATTGTGTCCTCTTGCAAGATTAAAGCGCTCAAAGACAAACTCCTTTGTTTCAAAGATCTTTATTCCAACAGTGTTTCTCTCATCATCACAACCAAGTGAATAACAGTTTGTTTCGGCTACAGTGGTGAAAGGCTGCAGTGGTGAATGACATCATCATGACATCACATGTGACAGCTGTTGTGATCCCTGTGGGTGTGGCCCGGGCCTGACTCCTGGGCTCAGCTGTGTCTCAACCTTCATACCGGGTCGACGCTCCACTTCCCCCGTGTGGTGACGACGGTTAGACTCGCTCCGTTTTCCTCTGCGCCCCAGATCCAGTCCTCGCCTGGTTTTAAAAAAAGGATTGGCTGCGATATCCTGAATTTTAGACCCTAGTTATGGGTCAAGCTAAAAACACCGGATCCGACATTTCCCAGAATGCAACTTGCTAGCGCCACAGTTTTATTTTGTAGCACAGATTTCTGTCAATGTGTCTCTAAACCAAAGCTGATGATGTTGCTATGACATCAAGGCCATCTTCTCAGAGCTCCATGACAGCAACAGAACACATGATACAAACTGGTCCACAGGCTTAGGACTAACCATGAACTGCAAACTGCCCCTTCAAGCAGGCAGCTTTAATGGGAAACATGTAACTAAAGTATAATGACTTGTTGGGTCTGTCTGTGGATGAAGGCTCTTACCTACCACCTTTAAATGAGAGGACATCTCTGGACAGCTGGACGCCAACCACATTAGCTGTGTACTGTAATTTGTGTCTGCTGCCTCCTCTGCAGGGTTGAAATACAGTTCTCGCCTCACATGCAGCCATCTTTACGTTCTTCCAGTATAAATCTGTCAGTAAAAAGCTGAGCCACTGGCTTACAGGAAAATAGGGACCTCATGCTTAATATTCAGGCCCATAAATAATCTCTCTGTTGCCGTTTTTATACGAGCTCAAGGGGCCAAAGCTGGAGATGTGTCCCTGGTGCAAGATGAGGAGGAAATGATGGAGCCATGACTTTGGGTAAAACTAAGACACTCAAGTCAAGTGCATCATGAATATATTCATTACAGGGGAAAAAACTGGTCCGATATCCTTGAAACACACACACACACCTTGTGTTGTGTGTTTGTGGTCATTGTCAACAGTTCCAGTATCCAGCGGCTAAAACAGGAATAGTGTGGAGGATTTTCAGAACAGCTAATGAGTTGCTGATGTAAATACATGGCTCACAGCTGCTCAGACTTACCTGCTGTGTTCCAAAAGCAGAAACAAGGCAAGGACAACCTTAACAATACATCTCACACTCAGACATGTAATGTCAGTATCAAAGGAAGTGATGCAATAAAGCAAGGAAGCTTCTGATAATTAATAATATCAAATGTTCAGGGTTTTATTTGTCACAAATAAAAACAGGGTATACAGGGACTGCGTTAGGGGGAGGAGGGGTCAGAAAGAGGAAGGGAGCCAACATTTTGGGGGAAACAGGTGGTTATATAGCTGTGGGAGGGGTTATATCTGGCAGCCAGTCCCATAAAGTGTTGTCCATTTTAGATGATGTTAGAAAGCTTGTCGTTGGGACTTTACTAACTTTATTAGTCCAAGGAACAACTGGGATCCATGTCCCGCTCGAGTCGTGTCCACAGCTGACAGTAGTGGGCGCTGCAGACCCAAAAGCCCTCAGCAGACTCCCACGTGTCCCCTGTGTTGCTTCACTACTTTCCTTTCACTCATTTATGTTTTTAGACTTTTCATAGGGACACACTTTGCTGTATATTGTTGTTTATTAAATTATTAACAAGCTTAATACAAAGCAATTATTTGCAGTTTGCAGTCCAAGGCAGGGCTACAGCCTGGGTGGGAGCAAACTAGTGCAAAATAAAGTCTTATAAAGTTTTCATTATTTTGATACGTCACATTTTATTATCCATTATTGTGTGACAATTGTATTTTCTAGACTTTACTCACTCGCTGTGTCTGAGCCCTGTAAGAGACACAATAATGTAAGCAGAACATGTAGTAACTCAGAGCAGGGCTTTGAGTCATAGCTGTTAGCAACTGCTTGAAATGTGGTTTCTTTATATTGCAAAGCAGCTATACGGTTTAAATACATTTTTTAAAAAGTACATTTGAGGATATTTTCTGGGACAGTTCCAGCACAAAGATCCTGCTCATCCAAACTCAAACACTTCGCAGCACATTTTGGCCTTCTGATGGCCAGGAGCCAGCAGAAGGCGTCGCCGCATCTGTTCTGGCAATCAGCGCTTAGTGCTGTGAGCAACCAGCCACAGCCAAATAACATCCGGCAGGCCGGAGCACTAACGGGCTCAGGGTAAGGTGGCCATCGTGGGCAGATTCATCGCCATCAGACACAATTCTTATCGCTGACATCTGCCCCGACTGCAGCATAATATCACCTGGAGGAGCTCGAGCTCATTTCGCTATAAGCAAGAGTTAGAAAGGGGCGGAGCCTCAACAACAGCCAAATTCACAACAATCCTTTGGCTTAACTCGGAGTCACTGCTGTATGGCAACCAGCAAGTCGTTATAATAATTCTATTTCCTGCCCTTCTGTCAACACAACAGGAGCAGAATCCCATAAAAGGGTCATTTCCATAATGAATTCATTTATTGTTGTGCTGGAATAATGACAACAGGCATTGAGGCCTTTGTCTTTGCAGCAGGAAAGGCGTCTCCTCATCGGTGGATTCTGCAGCTCGGTTGTAATGTGACTGCAGGGAAACAATGATTGAACACTGAAGTGGGTGAAGGACACAGAGCAGACTGTGGACTGAAGGACACTTCCTGCAGAGCTGGATCCAAAGATAAGGCGACACGATACAACACAACTGGTGCAGCTGCTGGAGCTGGAACTGACAGTTACTATTATTAAAAAGTCAGCATCTTTTTAAAAAATATCACACGTTCCAAGAGCACAAGGTGATGCCTTGTCCAACAATCACGATCCACCTGTGGCTCCTTCTGACTTTGAACTGATCGGAACATCTTCAGTGATTCAGAATTCAATCAGTTCCTGGCTCACAAGCCACACGAGCAAAGACAGGAGGAAGCAGTTACTGGGCAGGTGGGTTTGGAGCATCAGGTGACTGGGGAAGGCCGGGACACACTGGGGACCTCTGCTGGGCAGGTGGGGAATGACGGAAGGGTCTTTGAATACAGGAAGACTGGGACAAGCAACAGAGTCTTCCTGGTCCAACACTCGTCCCGTAGACTTTACATCAGGATGTTAGACATCAACAAAGCCTAGAAAAGCCATTTTTAAGTGTTGCAAATATTTAAGTTCTTTTTTTGTCTGAAAACTAAAATCTTTAGATGCAGTGGGAACAACTGTGTGTAGAGCTGACTGGCTGCGCCACCGTCTGCTGCTTCAACACATTCACGGTTTGTACTTGAATTCGTTGTTCCGTGCATGCTGACGATGTTTACTACGGTTGCCATCTTAGTTTAACGTCTTAGCATTTTAACATTGCTTTTTAGCACCAAATACAAAGTCATCAAAATATTAGACATATTTAAACTTTACTGCTAGAATAATCAGAGGATAACCAAAGATATTACAATTCATCCAGAGCAGAACTTGTGTGTGACCCATATATCATGATGATGCCGTCCCCAAAACCACGCCGCTGGCACAGAAGAGCAATACACACTCAACAAAACGAAACGGTGTGTATCTGTATATCTGACAGATGTTATGGCTGACTGGTATAGGAATGATGCCTCATCTATACTGTTTCGTCTGCACAAAGTAACCGTATGGTTTAACCACGTGATGTGAAGATGGTGGATAAGATCAGGGAAAGTGTGGCATGTGTGTTCCAGCCAAATGACACTGTCCTCAGCTCAATTTACCTCCAGCTTATTTCATGGCCATTTAGCTCTGCTCATGTGGTCCCAGCGAGTCATTAGTTACTGAGTTATCCTCACGGGAGCGCGTGATACTTCAAACACAGCAAAGTGGCAGGACACGGGGGGAATAGCAGCTCGCACCAGCACTTGGCAGCCAGAAATATAATATCAGATGCAGATTGTGATGTGGAGGCCACAAACAGCATTTCCTGCTCAGCCAGCGCTGGTGGAGTCCAAATGGTGAGTGTTTACAGGGCCAGTCATTTATTTCGGAGCATTTGGAAAGGCCTGGCCACTTCCACAGCTCAACTTGATTTTGTATCGTCAGTTATTTCCCCGAGGATGGACGGAGAGATGAATGGAGGGATAGAGGACTGAAGGGTTCTCTTTGTGGAAGACCCTGTATCGAAGAAGCAGAGATCAGCACTTTTTGCATGATAGATGAAGAGCAGAGGGGCCAAGTGTCCCTGTTAACTGCTGGTAGGCTATTTATTCTGCACAGCTGCAGTTTGGTTTTGCATTTATTGTGAAAAGCTGCTAGTTCAAGAAGGAGTGGAGCGGGCTTACTAGTTCACACAGTGAGCTTATGGGGAATGGCATTACCACAAAGTTAGCTCCAACAATCTCAGTCATGCTTGCGGTGATTTTGATTTTGCTCTCTTTCTGTCCCCCATCAACTATCTGCTGAGCAATGCAACCGCTGCACTGGCTGGACAGTAGAACCCTTGTCCTATCTTGATGTTTTAATCTAAAACATTTTTTAGTTTTTGTCACCGGATGCCTCACATTAAGTTACCCGGACTAACAGTGAATACAAATAGCTGGGTGGAGTAAAAGATGCAACATGGTGTCATCCTGGGCATCCCAGGGGTTCAGACCAACAGGAGTTCTGTGAGAAAAGAGGCATCCCAACATTAAATTAAGGAGCAGGCTCTATTTCCTGAGCAGATTGGAGTCCTTCAACATCTGCTGCTGATGTTTTACCAGTGGGTCGTCTCTTCTATGCCGTGGTGGAAGGGGGACGCTATGCGGCTGGACAGGCTGGTGAGGAGGGCTGATTCCCCTACGTCAGTGGTAGAAAGAAAGACCCTAAATAAACTGCTATCCATCACGGACAATGGCCGCCACCCTCTGCACAGCACAATCAGCAGGCAGAGGAGCAGGTTTAGTGGCAGACTGCTGTCTCAGTCCTGCAGACTAATGAAGCATTTTGTCCCCCAGGCCATAATACTATTAAACTCCTCCCAGCGATGACGGGAAGGAAGTGAGACGGACTCTTATGCAGACAGTATTATGGTGATAGTTCTCTGTGGTGTTTCTGGCAGCTGGGTTGTCACTTCATGGTTGCGTTTCTGTCCTTTTTATTTTTGTGTGTATCCATCCATCGCTGCTACTGTAACATGGCACCTGGTGTTGTTCCTCTAGGATCAGGCTTCTCAAAGTGTCCAAGATTGCAAATCAATCCAGATCAGGCCATTTGTCAGTGTTTTCCTTATGTAGGGGTATTTGATTAGTATTGCTAGTGTGTTGAACAAGCCCTTATTCTGTTTGTCAGTTTGTCCTGAACAGAATGTGACTGAGCTGTGTGTGTGTCCAGTCACAGGAAGTGTAATGTCGCTGCTCCAAGTCATGAGCGAATGCTGTCTCTACGCAAAGAAAGAGAGGAGAGCTGAGAGAAATGTACATCCACAGTCCCTTAACATGCCGTCTTCACTGACTGTGTGCACTTTAAGCTACACAAGAAGATTTTGTTATGAAAGTTGAAAGTGACTTTTGCTGTCATTTGACCTCTTCAGTAAAATGCAACACCTTTTTAATAATTATTTTGGTACCAAAGGTATTATAATGCGATTTAATGTCTTTGTGTATGTTTGTTAAGTGGAGCCCTGACCAAGAAAACACCTGCAACACAGTTCCTCCAGGGAGAAACCGTTCTGGGCTACAACAGACTGTGAATAATAGTCTGATAAATAAATAATAGTCCGTTTGTCCTCACGGGAGCAGAGACATACTGTAGACCTTAGGTATAATTTGTCCATTGTGACGATTCAACATGCTCGGTGGCTGTTCTGCTGTATTTGACCTGATTATATTAACAGTTGTGTAAAAACACATCAATCAGTGGATGAAGATGGTTTTTGCTGCTCTGTGGACTCCACAGGGAAGGTAGATCTGCTATCCAAGCAGTGGTTTCTCATATTGTGCATAGCAATTTCACAGCACTGTGTGTGTGTGTGTGTCCGGTATATGAGGACATTTGACATGGACACGCACTTACTCTGTGAGGACATCACCGAGTTGTGAGGACAAAGCACATGTCCTCACAAGTCCCGCAGTGTAGAAGCACTCATCAAGCTGCAACCAAGTTCCTCCTGCTTTTTCTCGGTGTGTCCCTATAGGTCCGTTCAAATCTAGTGTATCCGTGTGTGTGTGTGTGCGCTCGTTGGGTATAATCTCCAACTGTTGTTGGAACACGGTATTGCAGCAACATACACATTTCTGTGATTTTACACACTAAATGAGCGCCATTCATTGGCCGAAGAATCCCTGCTCACTGATTTGCTGCAGATGAAGTCAATCAGGGAGATTCTGATCAGTGATTGGCTGCCGACTTCGTGACGAGGTCTGGCCCCAAAAAAAGAAGAAAATGCAAGATGGTGACAGATACAGGCTGGAATTACACGTTCTGATGGTAAGTGACATATTATTGATGTATAATCAACCAAATGTATCAGAAGTGACGTCATATTCAAAGCTTCCTGATGTTATGGTGAAAGTGTTTGCTGACTCGGTGCAGGCTAAAAATGAACAAAGTTTAAAGTTTTCATACTACCTGCTAGGCTAGATAGCTAATCACAGCTAGACATTCAAATCATTTGTGAGGGGGGTCATAAAACTCATCCCAAGCTGTGTGAAGTCAGTCTTTCTCCTGATGTTATTATTTAGTTGCTGTGTGTTGAATAAAATGTTGTATCGAACATAAGAATCCTGAATTTCATCCCCAAAGTGAACTTTAGAAAGATCAGAAGTGTGTTCTGCTGATAAACAAAAAGTAATATTTTCAGTCACTCATAGTGAAATGGTGCTGAAATAAGGTCAGAAAACCAAGAAGATTGAATCTAAACTTATAACGGTGGAAAATATGTTCTTGTGATCGGCAAAGGTCGACCCAAGAAGATCTGTGAAAAGGCCTTGGAGCAAAACTGAAGCGAACGCCGTCATGAAACGCTTCAAACACACATTTCAAAGGGGACACGTTGCATCGAAGTTGGAGTGTGAGCAATGTAAGATAGCTGAGAGAGAGAACTGCAAAACATAAGAGATGCTGTAAGGAACTGGGGCCTGACGTCCAAAAGGAAAGGAGTCTTTTAGAGACCAGGTTCAAATGTGCAGGTCCTGATGTCCAAAAAGAATTACTCTCATACAGACCAGTTTACAGTAGCAGCATATGAATGTATTTTATTCCTATGCACTTTGTTGGGACTGTACATATAGAGTTGGTCTAGACTTGCTCTATATTAACAAGTGCTATGAGATAACTCTGATATGATATAGCACTATAGAAATAAAATTGAATTTGTTGTACATTTTATTATGTTTTTATAAAATGTTTTCTAAAGACTGATAAAGTGTAATAAAGGTGTTTCATTGAAAAGCATTGTGAGCTACCATTTGGTTCCATTTCCTCCAGTAGCCTGTGCACCCTGATGCTGGGCACACAATTTTAGAGTAAAAGCAATCTTGGTTGTAAAAACAGTGTTAAATAAAAATAAAAATCAGACAAATGCTCATATTCATGCAGCCGAGTGTTGGCCATTAACTCAAATTGCCCAGTTTACCCTATAATTTAAATCTAATATTCCACTTTTGAGGCAAAACTAAATATATGCAATTTCAAACTTGTTTCACTCTGACACTCATCTGGTCCAGAGATCTTTTACTGTGCATCACAAAATCCTGCATATGGTTATTGAAAAGAGGCCGTTTGTATCAGAGCAGGCCAGACAGTGGGAACATGTCTCAGTGTTCAGTCTGTCCTTGATTAGAGCTCCATCACTTTAGCAGAAGTTGTTCTCTGCAGGGCTTTTCACCACCTACAAACATCAACCAGAGAGTTTGAACATCTCAGCAAAATCATCTTGTAGAACTAAACCGTCCCAACATTCAGTGTCGTCCTCCTTTTATTAAGGCCATTTGTCTGAAATGATCCAATAAATATCCGTAGGGCTACATGCAGCTGATCTGCCAGGCTAATGCTGCTTATGTCAGAGATGGTGGCTGCATGACACTCAAAACCTTCACGCACCCAGTACACTTGTTCACAGCACACTTTACGTGAGCCGACTGCTTGTTTGCAGAATACATCCCAGCATGTGGACGCCGTTGGCTGTCAGCAGACATCGACTGTGTCCAGCTGCAGGCTGCTGCTCTGTGCCCAGTGTGACCGATGACCTCCCTGCTGACAGAACTCTGCCACATCTTTGAACCATAGTATCAGGGAGAGCTTCAGAAACATTTCCAAATGTCTCCGACTCAGTCTAAGACATGGTTTTGATAGCGTTTAGTTATTCTAGAAATGTACAAATTTGCATTTATCTGATTATCCTGTTTAATAATCACAGTCAGAGCTTCATCTGAGGAATGTTGACACGCTCGCATCGTTTTGGGAATAAGTTCCATTTGTCTCTTTTTCCACCAGAGCTGTGACATTTATGAAATGTACACAGTCATAACATAAAAACAAGAACCATTAATTTTCACAATGCTGCTATTTGGTTATGAAATAACGGATTAGTGAAGAGTAACCATGGATACGTGTATTTCTACATGTCACTTCTGCTACTCAAGTGAAGTTACCAACATTATCTCATGGGATTCCATTTGTGCCAGAAGTAAATATGAATATGATATTACAAAATATTCATTGTTTTCAATTAATTCAATTTAAATGATCAGTTGTGTTTGATAGTCAAAGCGCTGTGAGCAATATCAATGTCAAACCTCAAGCGGTGTGGTGCAGGAGGTTAAGGGGACTTTCAAACTGTGGTTGGCGGTTCGAATCCAGCTCCCGGCCAGAGTCAGTCAGCTTCCGGAATTAGAGCTGTTGACTTTGGAGTTTGGCACCTTGGGTCGGTGTTCCGATTCCAGCCTCCTGTCCACATGTCGAAGTGTTCCAAGACACTGAACCCTAAGTTGTCCCCGGTTGTGCGTCTATCCTGACCCGTCTCTGACCAAGACAGGACAGGGATGTGACTGGACCTGGTCCCCGGTCGCCACAGAAGGCTGACCGCTGATCCAGCTTCCCTCAGAAGAAGGATGGCCGGATGGGTCAGAAGCAGAGGAGACATTTCAACGTGTTTGTGTGTGTGTTTGTGCATCATGACTGACCATTAAACGACCAAACGGTCCAATTATTATTAAGACAGATAAATCACAAACATCATGAATCTTCATTGGTTCACACACTTTGAGAGCATAACCTTTGATGCAATGTACTCTGACACAGTGTCGTACACTGGTTTGATGGCATCTCTGACCAAGAGAAGTCTTTCCTGCAGTAAAGCACCAAGATTGGCCTTAAAAAGGTCATGAAAGAAACAGACTGACATTTTTAGAAATACCCTTGGATTTCTTACTCAGCTGGATGGGGAGTGCAGAGGTAAACAACACAACGTTCAGGAAAGTTGTGGGATGGATTTATGCAGCACATTCACTTTCCCAAATGCTAACCATCCCACAATCAAAGTACAACATTCATGTGGGTGTTTACTACTTTTAAACTGTACCCACCAGCTTTCCTTAAAGTTAAAATGGTTTGCTTCGCTAACCTTAACCATACCTTCATTTGCCATAAACACAATCTTGTGCAAAATCACCATTTATCAAGGTCTGTGGATCGGTTGGAGTCTGTCTGTTACTTAACTTCAATTAAAATTCCATCTCTTTTTTAAAAACCCACACCTGTTCCCCAGATGCAATAACCCAGGCTGGGAGGAGGGTTACAAAGCCAGCTCAAATGAAGAAAGACAGTCAGACTACCAACATGGGTTCAAGCAGTGTCACGGTGACTGTCTGGAGAGAAACATACCAGACTAAGAAGAGTTCAATGTTCTGACAAACGGTAGATTTCTCAGTAGAGTAAAAAATGCACATGGTTGAGCCTATAAGACAGTAGCGATGGCTTGATTCCTCTTTAATTTCTAAAAACCTGATCTTCCTAAAGCTGAACCTGTAGGTGCTTCTGGAATTCCTCAAAGTGTAAATGTGTCCGATCTAAAACAAAGGTTTCAAATGCATCTGTGCGTCGTGTCCACAGTCTACAGAGTGACAGGCTGGTGTTGGTGCAGGCTGCATGCAGTCAGCTGTGAGTTGGCTTCGTCTCGTGAAGATAACAGTGAATGACAGCAGCCTCTCAAATTGAGCTCAATTCAGTGAACAACAAAGCTTAGAGGGTGTAGCAACGTAGCCATTCAGCTGATTGCATCAAAAGACGGCTGAACACAATTTTCAATCTTCACTCCTGCAGCACAAAATGAAACCATTATTGCCATCGTCAGCCCTTTGACCAGAGCTGGAATCTAAGAAGGACGGAATTGTTCTGCCTGCAGCCCTTTACACGTGGCCCAACCTGATTTAGGTAATAACTTGAAATTAAGATGAAAGTGGGTGTTCTTGCAGTGTCAGTCAGTGAGTCTAGGGTGCTCATTTGTTAGGGAAGTAAGTGAATGCAGATACATTATTCAGATATGAACACATCTGAATATGTGCAATAATATTATTTTGTCATTAAATTCACCTCTCACCGACACCCATGCTGACGTGTCTCAGAGTCATAACTGAGTCAAAGCTGAGCACAAAGACATCATACACTTACTGAATTAGCAGAACCTTTCAAGTGATAGCAAGACTTTAAGTGTCAAAGATATCGTCTTTGCATCGTCTCTGCTGCAGCGCTGTCCCCAGGGACCATTTTGAGAAACTTTGGCCCGAGGTGTAAATTAAGTTCTGGGGGCATCATTTTACCCACAGAGGTATTATAAGAACTGGATAGTTTCCCATGTTTTGCCACTCGTGGTATTGCAGCGAAAATTCCTCTGCAGCCCAAAAACATTTTCTCCGTACACCAACTGCAAACAAGGTCGATTATGACTTATGAAGTTTTAATTCATGCAGGTTTTATATTTGCAAAACCTTCCTTGAGCAGAGAAAAGCAATTCAAAAAGCATCATGTGATCTCAATGTAAAGTCTGTGGGTCAGGTGGGAACAAGTGGGCGGGGCCAGCAGGAGAAACACCGCTGTGCATATTCCCCAGAAGCTAGAAACTTTTGGATTATGCACCAGTTTTTATAAAACGTTCATTATTTTACCCCTCAAAAGTAAGATCTTTTTTATTTACAGCTAAGTTTACTTTACAAAAACAAAAGTTAAATCTTTGTACAGATCAGATTCACATCAGACGTCCCAGAGAAAATGGTCCCTCTGCTACACCAGGTGTCGCTCTGCAGAAACTCCAGCAGCAGTCTGGACTTCAACATGTTCAAGCATCCGTTTCACCTCCCTCCTCCTCACATACACCAACATCTTTGCTGCCCTATGAGAAGTTAAAAACACATTTTATGACATTTAATTCCAAAGGGTTCACATACTTTTTCTTGCAACTGTATTTCAACCCTTCTCCATACACTTTGTACAAATGTCTGTGAACATAACAAACACTTCTTTTCCCTCAGTCTTTTTAGTCTGTACTCCACGATCATCCTTCTTCAAACCTTTAACAGCACGGTTTTAGTGTCGTCTAACCGTGAAACCGCTAAGACTTTTTGGCTGTTCAGATGGCCTTCCATAGTGTTGTTAATGTTAGACATCTGTAAATTACTTTTTTGCCATAATTTTCATATTATCAAATCAGTTAAACGTCTTGATTGATTTTGGTCTAGGTGACTTTTTTAAATTTAAATTAAATATAGCGTGCAGGTCTACATCGTTTCCACCAGCCCAGGCTTTCAGGTCACAGAGGTGGACTGGCTGCGATTCTCAGACATCATTTTAAATGTTCCCTGTACTTTCTTGGGATCGTTTCCTCATTTGAATGACTTGGTTTTAAAATAAATGTTTTAAACCACAAACCCCAAAAATGTAACACTCGTTTTATTCAAGAATTTTATGATCTTGAAGATTGTATTATGACCCACTCTAAATACATTCACAGACAGAACAGCAGACAGTCCTCACATTATAGTAGTTATTTTTACCATAACTTCACACTTCCAATGTCTCCTCAATGTCACCACATTTAACAAATTCCAAAAACATTGGCACATTTGCTTGTAGTAGACAGGGCAACCAATTTTTTCTTTATTAGATAGAGAAAGTGTGTGGATAAATTCTTTATCTATATATAAAAAAATATAGACACCAAAAAAATTAAAGGAACACTTTTTAATCAGAGTACAGCATCAAGTCAGTTAAAATTCTGGGATGTTGAACTGGTCAGTTAAGCAGCAGAGGGGGTTGTTAATCAGCTTCAGCTGCTTTGGTGTTAATG
>JAVQJF010032104.1:0-38857 GCA_036023855.1 Gadopsis marmoratus
TCATTACTTATCCTTCGTAAGTACACTTTGAGTTCTCATTATTAAAACCTTAGTTCAGTACGGCGGTCTGCGATTGGGTTCTTCCATTTCCTTCTCCACCCACACACGGAGCGTGACAAATACAGTACAAAAATACAGTAGAGGGAGAGACAGAAGTGAGCAGGAATGATGAAGAGGAGAGGACAATGCTGATTCATATTTTTGCAGATCCACACCTTTCAGAATTGTTTGGGGGTTTGTTCTTTTGCTTGTACAACAGAGACAATCTGGTGTTTTTCAGAAATTACTCAGGACAGAATGTTTGAATTGCAAAGCAGCTGACTCAGTCTGTGACTCAGTGGTCTGTGCCAACATGTTTACTTGTTTGCGCTGCAGTCAGTCTCTGTGAGTTGAAGTTGGACCGGTTTCACACCCTGATGTTGATGTTCTGTCTCTTTGACAAATGAGCTTGCATATGTAAGCTATCATTCCTTGACCATTGCTGTATGCTGTACTGCAGACCGATGCATTAATCTCTTATTGTCGTCAATCTTGATGTTTGAAGGAAGTTTATGAATCGTCGCGTGAGATGTTTGCATCTATGACAAGCAGCAAATCCATTTTTGATTCAGTATTTTTTGACCCAGATATGATATTTTAGGGAACTGTAGCTGCCTTACATTTCTTGCAGTCATTAGTTTAATTTATTTATGCCAAATCTGCTTTTACAGAAACCAACAGCAACCTCAGAGATATGAAGAAAATATTAAGAATCTAAAGCACTATGATGGTCAGCGGTAATGTAAAATATGCATGGTTGTTCAGAAATAGTGAAATGGCCCTTTACGACGTGAAACATAAGCTGTTAGATACAGGTTAAGAACTTGAAAAGTTTAATAATGATTTCGCTATAATATAGAGATCTATAAATATTCACCTCGACATCAGCAACAATCACATCCTTTGGTATTTTTTATTTACACTTTAACACTCACAATCTCTGCTAATCTTCTTCACCCGGGGCTCTGGTGGGATCAGACTTTGCTGACAGTCCTGGCAACATAATCAAACGACCAGCCGCACATTTTGATTCCAGTGTTTCTCAACTGTGACTGGTGCATGGAAGTGCGTGACACCACCGTTTTTTCTAACGGAGCCCCACCCACCTCGAGCCAACGAGAAGAGCGAGGACACAAACAGAAATGCAGAAATGTCTCATGTGAAATCACCAACACCTGTGTGATCACCATCACTGAGGGAGAAACCACTCACTGAGAGTATCTGATTTAGAAAATAGGTTTTTCAGGGCCTTTAAAATAATATATGACATAAAGCTTTACAGTATAATACATCACCCTGAATATACCGTTGCTAAGAACTAGGCATGACCTGAGGAGTATCTCAGCCTGTCATACCATACTGCATCGTTCCTAAATTAGCATTTCTCCTGCCAAACTGAAGCATTTGGCAAATGTGTGGCTGACTGTCACTCATCCAGACCTCCACAGACATACATATGGGAACTTGGCAAACACTCATGCTGACTGGCTTTTTTCACGCAACGCCTCCGCTTGGTTTTCTATCTCATGACAGAAAGATGATGAGGGATTACGGGTTCTACATTTCAGTTTGCTTGTGTTTTGGTCACTTCGCTGTTGTTTACGTTGTCTGTCAAAGCACTGATGCTATTTAAGGAAAGTGCATGAGTTTTGCTTCGCCTTATGCTGCTCTGTTTATGTTTTCTTTTTATCCAGCCATTCATCGTTACTCCTCAGTTCCCTGATTTAAGTTGTGAGCCACACTGTCCGAGCTGGTGCACTGATCTGAGTTGGGTCAGGTGTGAAATATGAATTGGTTGCATGTGTGAGTATGGCTGTGAGTTTGACGTTTCAGTCCATTGCACGTGTGTTGTTCACATCGCCTTTTTCTATTTCTTTCCTTCTGGGTCACCTATACCTTCCTCCAGTGTTTGTGCTTGAGTTTATTTTCACATAGTGTATGTACCCGGCCTTCTTCACCTCCATATCCTTTAAACTGTCTTTTTTGACAACCGCCTTTTCAATAACCTTTTCACTCCCACCTCAGGCGCAGCCAATCCCTGATGAACTGCTGACTCGACACCTTGGTAACCAGGCGACCTTCA
Source organism: Gadopsis marmoratus (assembly GCA_036023855.1). Taxonomy (NCBI): domain Eukaryota; kingdom Metazoa; phylum Chordata; class Actinopteri; order Centrarchiformes; family Percichthyidae; genus Gadopsis; species Gadopsis marmoratus. The sequence continues at coordinate 2,123 of JAVQJF010032104.1, forward strand.
GCCCAGTGGTTACCATTGAACCACGCCGACGCAAATTTCACCGTCCAATCGGGTTGCGCATCCCTTTGCCACCATCCTGGAGGGAGAGTCCTCGGGATGCTGGGGAGGGTGACACCACCAGCTTGCGGCTCCTCTGCAGTGTCATTGGTAAAGACAAGACGTTTGCCAACTCTCTCTGTAAATCGATGTATTGCTTTGAAACGTTTGGATGTACGTATATCATCAAGTGTGCTGTAAAAGGGTGTATGCAGGTTATCAGGCGGTGAATGACACAGTCTGGTTGTCGTGTCTCAGGTGGCACAGCACCAGCTCAGTGGGAGGACATCACTGGAACCACCAAGCTGATGTACGCCAACAACTGCGCCAACTTTACCACCAATGTTTCTGCAAGGTGAGCACCTCAGCAGCAATTAAGACAAATGTATTACCACTCAGCTTTCTTCCCTGCCCAGATTGCACACTTCTGAATATTAATCACATTTCTTTCCGCACTTTCCACCTTAATCAGATTCTGGCTGGCAGACTGTCCACGCACGGCAGAGGCAGTGACCTTTGCCAATTTGCTGTACCGGGAGCTGATGTCCGTTCCCTATATGGCCAAGTTTGTCATTTTTGCCAAGATGAATGAAGCGCGCGAGGGACGCTTGCGTTGTTACTGCATGACAGACGATAAGACGGACAAAACGCTGGAGCTGCATGAAAACTTCACCGAAGTGGCCCGCAGTCGAGACATTGAGGTCAGCACAGGGCCAAAGGAAAATGTTGCCACGGTCACACAAAGGGAAAGGTGTTACGGAAAGCAGTAGGGGTTATGGCAACCCCAACCATAGCTCCCAGACAGGGCAAATCATTTGCACATAACTATAACATGTCACACACTTTCTTTACCTGCACACTTTTAAGCAATTGGTGCTTGTTTCTAAAGATTTTATATAATAAGAATTAATTGTGGCTTCTCAAAAGTCACACTTTAGAAAGAAAAGAGAAAAGAAAGCATTCTTTTTCCTGTAATGATAAAAAGAAAGACAGCTAACACCGCTCACAGGCATTGCTGGCATCTCCTGCTTGGGAATCATGATCCTTCAAGTAGAGAGCATTCTGCAGCACAGAAGTCGGAGTTTGTGTCTTGTGATATCACAGCAACAATCTGGCTGTGTTACAAGGGTCAAATCCTTCTCAGATGCTCTTGCTGTTGTGATTTATCTTGTCACCCTTGTGAACATTTTATGAAACTTTCCACAGCTGATGGAGGGCATGCCGCTGCACCTGGAGTGTTCGGGGAACCTGGTGCCTATCAGGAAGGCCACCCAGCAGCCTCGCAGCTTCAGCTTCCAGGCCTTCAGAGATAACAGGCTGCCCGTCTCTGTCAAGGTCTGTCTCTATCCGACTTTTCATATGCCTGCCTTTCTATCACTCGCTATGTATTCATACAGTATTGTGGTTCTGTTTGTTCAGTGGGTCAGGGATCCTCTCACCAGTTAGTCTGTTTTCCTCCTGAGCGCCCACCTGCTGACCCCCACACAACCTGTTCATATGGTGGTTTTCGTGTTTTTGCTTTTCACCGTCATATCTGTAAGGCAGTCTTTCAGTTTGTCTCACCATTAGCATGTAAAGGTTTAGATAGCAGCAACCACAGTAACAAGATATTTAAATCTGCACCTGTAAAACTGTGCAATTACAATTACATAATAATAACATTCTCTAACATTAAGTCTAATCTTAAGGTTAAGAAAAAATGTGAATTTCACTATATATCCATACAGCATGAAGGTGCATCAACAATAAATATGGCTATTACTGATAATTTTTGATATTTTGATGTATTGATTTCCTGATACATGTATATCTGTCAGTTGTCCATTCTTCTTCGTGGTTGTCAAAGCATTCTTTGTAAGCAAATGACAAATTTCTACCCGATGTTTTTGGTCCATTTTCTATTTATTGACATTTTGATCATATTTATTTTTGATGAATGTGTAATAATAAGCACCAACCTGATATGTAATGGTACACAGTTTTTTAAGCATGTCCCTGGTTAAAGATGCATAACTGTTAAATGAGTCCTTTCTGATCATAGTTGTCATTTCTTAGCCTCTTTTTATCCTTCTGCATTTTTTTGATGTTGTTTAAACCCCCTCTCTTGAGCATCATGTCTGACTTGTTATCATGTTTATGTCATTTGTTATTGTCTTTTCATTGGTTTGGTTTGGTAATCCAAATCCCCAATGTGTCTGTTGGTGTCTTTCTGTGCATATGTGTCTGTCAGTGTGACACACACTACTGTTCAGTATCAGCTAAATGAATACTTTGATAAATATCTTTTCATTATGGCATAGCCAAGCAACTTACCTTATCTGTCGACTCTCTTGGGGAATCGTGTGCATGTCCTGTGACTCCCTCACTTTCTTTGCCTGCCTTCCAATCTTGCGGCCTTGCCTGTCTGTATGTGTCTGTCTCACTGTCTCTCTTTCTCTCTCTCACGGTCACTCTGTAACTGTCTGGTCTGACAGACGTCCAGGTAAAATGTGCAGGTAAATCTCTCCCTCTTGCCTGCCTGTGGACTGCTTCCATCCCTGTTTCCCTCTGCTTCTCGTCCCATGTTACTGCGCCACATGCTCAAGACATTGTGGAGGGATCTAATACCCGTTTTACATCTGTTTTTCCTTCCTCCTCCTCCTCATCTCTCTTGCTATTTCATGCTCCTTCTGTCTCATGTGTTCGGTCTCTTACCCTCTTTCTTTCACTTCCTTCTCTTCCTTTTTGCTCCATCTCTGCTTACTTCTTTTGGTTGCCTTCCTCCCTACCATTCCTCTATCTGGTTTCTCCTTTTTCCTCCAATTTCTTTCTCCATATTCTTCTTCTCCTCCTTCTCCACCTCTCTGTCTGTCATTTCTCTACGTTAGGTCAGAGATAGTAACAAGGACGCCGCTGGGTTTTTATCCTTTCTGCGGAAGTGCACCAAGTACGAGGACACACAGCACGTACTGTGTAACCTTAACATTACCATGCCGCCCTGTGTCAAGGTAAGGACTTTCTTGCAAACACTTCCCTGCAAGCACACACATACAAACGTTTGTGCCTGAATTTCCCTAGACATACATGTGCTTGATGAGACAGAGGTCACTATGTGACATTCTCCACACGAGAAGTTTTTCTTAAGTTTTTCTATAAGGTATAACGCAATAGCTAATGTCATGTCTTACTTAGCAAGTGTGATGGTTGAGGAGGGATTTAGTTAGACATTACTTGTCACACCTGATTGGCTAGAGGACAGTAAGTCTATGCTGTGTATTCTATGTATTATTCATGGAGAACCTAATTTTTGTCCCAGGCTGAAAAGACAATAACTATCCATCTCTAATTTCAAATACACTGAAAGGGACATGCATACGTGCATTTTCACTTTAACAAAAATAAAAAAAGTGATTGTTGAAGCCTGCAGCACTGCTTTGCCCCTTTTAACACCGTCCCTCACATTGGGGTGGTTCACCTGAACGAAAACAAATGGACTATTTTTGATAAATGAATTAGGACATTTAGTTCACAATCATTTAATACATTGTTGGACTGACTGACTGCTTTAAAAGTAGGGACACTTGTATACTCTGCTGTGTATTGTACCTGGATTATTGTTAGGACAGGGCATTCTTTTTGAAAATGGCCTGAATGACCAAAAATGTGAAGATGAATATTACATACTCATATTCATGTAACTTTATATTGTACCAGCAGTCCGCCAAACCACTACATAGTGTTGCAGGCCAAATAGTGGGCATTTAAAGGTTAAAAGGTTCAACATTATTGACACTTAGACAATTATTAAAATGTGTTTTTCTTGATTCTTTAGGTTGTTGGAAGTGAGGAGCGCAGGCGAACGTTAACCCCCCTCGCCCTGAGGGAACGCTACAGTGCACTGAACGAGCCTGGTGTGGGTGAGTCCTTCACTCACCGACCTTCAGCCCTCTCCTGATTTATACCCGGTGGAGACGGGCACTGAATGTTGCACTGACCCTTTACCCACAACCCTTGGCTTCCCACTCTGCCCTCTCTATCTTCCCCTATATATCTCGCGTGCACGCATGGCACAAAGACTGAGCCTGCTCGACAGTATGCCCCAGAGTTCTTTGCAGTGCAGTTAGAGGAAACCCTATTGAATGTGCGACCAAACGTTGATCAGCAGTCCCCAACATGACCCAAAATGGCTCCATGACACTTGGCAAATTAGCCTTTTCTTCCCTGAGTGTCCTGGTAGCTATGACAACAGATGAATGACTTCTGTGATTGCATGGCGCTGGTGTCTCCACTGCGATTTCCAATGGCATGGCAGCAGATGCTGTTAGCATTAGCACTGTAGCTTAGCACTGGGAATGGGCAGGACCTCGCAGTGGAGCTAGACAGAGGAGTCCTTGTATTGATTGGCCTGTAGTAAATGGACTAAACGTTGCTGATGGCAGGTGGGTTGAAGGGGAAAGGCCTTTTCTGTCTATCATGTACACAGCGCTGCTACATTGCACCTCAGTCCCTCTATAATGGTTACTGAATGCTACTTTGATAGGTGGGACTAGCACCTGAATGAACCTGAGATTCTAACCTTATGATGTGCTAATCCTGAAGATTATTTGGACAAAAACTATGTTGTGGGTATTGCTTATTTCCTTCAACAGAACAATGCTTTTGTCAAGGTAAGTTTTATTGCTATTGGCAATGTTAATAGAAACTCAAGTCAGCGTCAAGACTTTTAGGACGGAAGATTTGTTGAAGCATACTTGTAAAACGCTTGGAAATTATAAAGTCCAATGTTGATATTACCTGTCCACTAAGTTCCAACATTAACCCTGATCCAAGCACTGAATACCTGTAGACTGCTTTGACATGCAAATTATATCCACTTGAATATCAGCTGGACTATTCAAATAAATTGTGGCTTAGATGTACTCTACATACAGTATTTTTTTACAGTCAGAGTTACAATCTCCTTAGTTCAGTAAATGTGCATTTATTAATCTTGGTGACACTGGCATTTGTTTCCTTTCTTTTCAGCCACAGTGAACGCCATGGAAAGGACTGAGATCAAGATCAACATCATATCTGAACAGCTGGGTTTGAGCTGGGCAGGTTAGTCAGTTGAAAGATCAGAGGAGCTATCTATCGACTGTATCTGGTCTTTGTGTGTGTGTGTGTGTGTGTGTGTCCGTTTATCGACCTGACTTGTCCTGTTGTCAGAGTTGGCACGTGAGCTTCAGTTTGGTGTGGACGACATCAACAGGATCCGTGTGGAGAATCCCAACTCCCTGCTGGACCAAAGCTCTGCCCTGCTCAACCTGTGGGCCAGCAGAGAAGGAAAAAGGGCCAAAAGTAAGTCCAGCACTACTTTATACTGTATAAATGACCTGCTAGCCTCTTAAATACTGTAGTAAACGTTTATATCAATTGCAGCTCAAACCGGATCCTGGCATCACATAATCAAATTATTCACCTGTTTTTTGACTATTATTTGTCAGATTAACTATATATCCCATTTTCTTGACTTCCCTGTCCTTGTGCACATACATCTCGAATCTGTCTCCCACCCCCCCCTTGATGTCTGTCCCTCTCAGTGGAGAGCCTGTACACCGCTCTGAAAAACATCGATCGTGTAGACATTGTAACCTCTGTGGAGGGTCAGGCTCCACAGCCAGCGCCTGGTTCTTCAGAGGAGGGCGCCTGCCGTTTCAGCGACCGCGACTCCACCCTGCTGTCGCCCAGTGTCCTCAATGGTAAGACACACAAACACATCAAACATCACACAGGACATGTAATATTCAAATCAGTATCCTTATCGGTGAACAGTGAACAGTGAATTACCCCACTGCAAAATTAATTAATCTTGGCGACAATCTGTCGCCAAGGTTAGATCATTTCACTTTTTTTAATAGCATGTTATAATGAATCCATTTATTTTTAAGAATAAGGAGTCTTCCCCATTCAAGATATGTTAAGTGACATAAGTTTTAGGGTGAATAAAAGATGAACTACTCTAAATGTTGAATCGAATACTCAGTATATTCCTTCATTCATATTCATGTTCAACTTGTTTGATTGTCCCATGATGATCTGTAACGATCAGAAATGGAAAGTTTACAGGAATTTTCTGCTCAAGCAGAATTCGGAAGGGCATTTAATCCGAGTGAGTTATTTCAAGTGCAGTATTTGGTGTACTTGGCAATATCTGCAGGGATATACATTTGTGAGGAATAGGAATTCCGTGGTTTTAAAGAGAATTTTAAAAACCAAATGCTCAATATTACTATATTATTAGAATTATTAGATTTTTAGAATATTCACAGAAAGAAATTTGCATGATTATACGCTTATTTCACAATTACTCCTCCAGGATTTATTCACTCAAATTCTGTTATAGTCAGCAAATCTGAGACAAAATTCTTCAGCACAATAAGGTGAGCTGTTGTTCTCATTTACTTTCCACCTCTGAAAGCTTCCCTGCTTCCCTTTGAGTCTGAGGTAACAACCATTTTACCTTGTCTCTGTTGCTCCACAAGAGGTCACGGACACAAGGTCATCGCGCCTAGTGCGCAAGCCGCGAGTTATTAGACCCCCGTTTTTCAGAAGGGGTAAGTTGAAGTTGAACTCAGGCTGCATGGTGGTTTGCTGCTCATGACATGATGACGATGATGATGATGATGAATCTTAAATGATGTTTTAGAGGTCTGAGGAATGGTGTCATTCTCCCACCATGATCCCGGCCTTTTACAGCATGCACTAACACCATCTCTGTGCATTCCTCACTGGGGCACAAGTCATGTTTTTTTCAGTTGCAGTTTTCCACACCTCATACTTGAGCCCGGAACATGATGGTTCTTATTCTACTTACTTAATATGAAAAACGAGGACAACTGCCTTTTGCCATTACTGACAGGATTTTAAGGTCAAAAAGGCCAACAAGTATGGGTAATTCCTGATTTTCAATTAAGGATGTATGAAGTTATTTAAATTACATGCTTGTACGTGCGTCTGTGTGAGTGTGTGCACACATACATGCTTGTGTGTGTGCATATGTGTGTGTGTATGTCTGGGATGGACTAGTCAAAAGTGGCGCTAGCACACAGATGACAGGGTGTTCTGGGCCTTCATACCTTGTTTCTATCCCTCCTTCTTTCTTTCTCTTTCTTTCCCTGAGAACAAGACAGAATTTCAGCTTTATTGACAGCTGACATTGTAATGTAACTGCAGTGTTCTAGCGGTCTTGACATTTTGTCTTTTGCTCAGGACAATCTCTCTCTCTCTCCTGCTTTCAGTCTGTCTCTGACCCTATGACATGTCATATCTGCTGCCCAGCTGCCCTGCTCCTCCTCCTCCTCCTCCTCCTCCTCCTCCTCCCCTCTCCTGCTCTTCTTCCTCACAGCTCTTCCTGTCCGACCTCTGACCTCATATGACCTCATGTTGACCTCTGGGCCTCCTCCTCTCTTGTCATCTTGTTTTCCCACGTACCTCCCTCGTTCAGTTGAGCGGGGACCCTCTCCTCCTCCTCCTCCTCCTCCTCCTCCTCCTCCTCCTCCTCTCAATCCAGCTCTGTGTGTGTACTACAGTTTGTGCATGTGCATGCTGCATGCTTTGCTCTTACACTATCTGTTTGTGTGTGTGTGTGTGTGTGTGTGTGTGTGTGTGTTCCAGACCTGGGATTTAATAGTAGCAGTAATACTTTTAGTATTCAAAGAAAGTCAAGAAAACTACTTTATTTAGTTCAGCTTGGAAGGAATTTATGTGTATCAATAGTTTGTCTACACAAGAAGTGTTTGAAATGTATTGCAAGATAAACTAGATTCAGTTTAATATTTTAGATTTGTCAAAAAATCTTAAAATACATTTTGGCCCAGGTCTATTTAGGATGAGTTTTGTCTGTACAGTGACTGGGACTTGTGAGTGACGGGTTTCCTGAACAAAATAAAGTTTGCTGTTGTTTGATTCCGTTTATGGGCATGGCATGCTTTTAATGTATGAAGTTTCCTTCACAGTGTAAAAGGTTTCCTCTGTTCAATGGGTGTATTCCAGTCTTGTTTTAATGCTATATTAACAAACAAATGGGTTTTCTTTTTCCTTTTCTGTAAAATAAATGGTGTACTTTGACGTTGTATCACATGGTCGGCTGCCAGGCACATAATGTTCAGTGTATAATGTTGCCATGACGTGTCTTTCACTCATGGGCAAAATAACTAGCTGTGAATCATTCTCGGATAAATTGGACCTTTTTTCTCTTATTTTATAAAGAAAAAAATTTAGTTGAGCAGTTTTCACGTGCGTAAATGTAAAAGAAATTATTATAAATTATACTAGATTTTCTTAAACTATGTTTTGCCCAAGTCTGACGATGGACTCACTGTTAACGTTGTCTGAACATTATCTGCTAGCCGGGATATTGCTGTGAGGTGTGTATTGGTTTTGGGCGTGTGTGATGATTTCTGTACTTTTTTTAGGCTCAGCTGTGTGCCTAAAGTGTGTGTCCTCATCTGTATTTTAACATGAGTGCAGTATTGTGTGTATACGTGTGTGCGTGTACAGTGGTAAAGTGAATAGTGTGTTGTGCACTGTATTGTCCTATTCTTTTTTGTATTTCTTGTGCTATGACAATCTGTGTGGAGTTTATTGTGCTTCACCACATCCTGTGCCTTTGACACCTCTGTGTGTGTGTGTGTGTGTGTGTTTGTGTTTAAACATCAGGAGTGAAGGGAAAGGCTAACCCAGATTCATCTTAACTCATTCTAACTCATTCTAATTCTGACTCATTCCTCCCTGTTCACCTCCCTGTTCTGACGCCACTCATGCTCCGGGCCCTGTACCATCCCAGAAACACACACACATGCTTACTCACGTTTTAGCACCACAACTCTGAGAGACTGTTGTTTACACAGTAAAGTGGTATTTCACCCATTAACCTCTTGAAGCCTAGAGACACATACATACTTTTTTTTTACTGGTCGGAGTTGTTAGAAGACATTTTATTATAACGGGTGCTTGTCAAATACAGTTTATTTGGTTTGAGTTATCTGACCTGTAACCATTTAAAATAGAAAATAGAAAATGCACTTATTGGAACGTCAGGTAAAGTAGACTTTGCTTTATTGTTTCACTCAATCATTTCCTGCCCATAGCTGGACCACAGTGTCTTACTGGATATATACGTACCATGGGTTGTTTCTGCAAAATAAAACACGTCACCTTTGCAAAGAATAAAAATAAAAACATTACAGTGCATCAAACCTGTTATACGGACAGCATATCTCTTACTTCTTGATATTTTCTGTTTCCACTGCTGGACATTACAGCAATTTCCATGCAATAATTTTATTGAGAGATTTCACTCTATTAAAGTCAGAAATTCTTACTGAACAATCTTTGCGATGATATTCTTCAGCTTCACCATGTTCTTCCACATCCATGAAGTTAAAAAAGGCTGTTATTAAATGAATAGGATTGTGAAATAAAGTTGCCGATGTACAGCCTCAAAGTGACACATTAGTCTTTGTAATTCATCAGACACATGAGCTCTCTGTTCTTTGTCCTGACTAATTATTATATTAGTATTAGACCTTTGACCTTGTTAACATATAAGAAATATGTCATGGTCAGTTTATGAAAACTGCCTGGAAAGTTAAACTGAAATGATTGTGCTCACACTACACAACCCTGAGTTGTTCTTTGAATGCCTCATGTCAGCCGTGAACACATCCTATCTTAGATTTGTTCGGTGAAGTACTCCTATACTGTTTAATTTCACCTTATTCCATTCATCTGAACTCATTGATGCAAAAACATCAAGTTGTCAGGCAATCCCTAATCAAAACCTGTCACATGTACCAAAGTGTGAGAGTGTTATTGTCTCCAAATATCGCCAAAGATAATATATAGATTGTTAGCTTTACTCACAAAACATTTCCAAAGTATATTAGTTTAAATGCTGAATGTATTTCAGTATTTATTTTAAATAGTTGAGATATTTAACCATGTCTTTATGTTACACTTAGATAAATGATAATGAATCAAAATTAAGACAGAATTGACATTAAAACTCATTGATAACAAACCTGTTCTCATTATACTGTATGTACTATAAATAAAAATATAAATATAGCTTGTGATAACCATGTTAAACACATTATTAATATACGTGAATATACAGTACATAAATATATTTGTTTTGCACTGAAATTTATATTCTAAAAATTAATAGACTGAGTATAATGTATGTTTGTGTGTGTATTCTGCTACTGTTGTTGCAGTGAATGACGTCTTGGTAATAGAGCCCAAGTAAAAGTACCCAACAGTGTGTAAAAAATATTTTGTTTATACTTTGGGTATTATAATCATTTAATGATAAAAAGAAATTGTTGAATAATGTTTGATATGCCAACAATGTCATTTATTAATTTACAATGAATGTATCAATTAAGTCCTGAATCTTAAAAGGGTCTAGAAGAATAACACAAAGTAACACATGCTGCAACTAGGTGATTGATTATATGTTTTTAAAATGACCCTGTCAGTTTACAATAAAATGTAGACCCAGTTGTAATAATGTAATTGCTATCATTAACAAAATTACAAATTGTCTTTCTTTAAACATAATAGGTTTGTCTAATGTGCGTATGTATTAGTGTACGAGTGTGTGTGTGTGTGTGTGTGTGTGTGTGTGTGTGTGTGTGTGTGTGTGTGTAATGCCCTTTATTTGGATGCTTGGTATGCAGACACACAAATGCATGACTGATGTGTCACTCCAGGAAAATGTAAGAGCAACAGTAACTTGCAGAATCTGCAAGATGCTGCTGACTCCCACTCAGTACCGTGTGTTGAGGGTTGGAACGATAATAGAGACATTTTATTTACAGCTTTATTTTTGGTATTTGTATCACAGCTGCTGGGATAGAAAAATCAGCTGTCTAGTTTGCAATTCCTGACAAAGTACAGCACACCCAGCCTCTGCTTTGACTGACACCAACAGGCTTTTTGAAATGATGAACATGTATCTCTGAGGGCCAGATTTCAAATGTCCAGTACTTCCTTTAAATATTGTAATGTCATTATTGGCTGTATGTAAATCCGACAGCTTTTTTGGACATTTTTGATCATTGTTGCCGGCCTCTTAATGAGCTGCAGTTGCGGTCAGGCTACTAAAATACAATTGGAGCACTTTTCTCAGTTACTCTCAGTACTGTGTTACTAATGATAAATTGACATCGTGCCAACCCCACAATCAATATACTGTATAAATATAGACTCACCTTTTTTTTGCAGATTCACTTACTTAGCCCTGCACCATTCACCTCAAAGACAATGGATGATACACCAAACACCTTTGACACTCACCTCACTGTGTCCCAATTCCAAGAACCTAAAGTGCTTTGGATCACACCCACAAACAGAAGGAAATCAGTCCAAATATGTATACATCAATTAGACAAATCAACATTAGAACGAAAAAGAATGCTGATTTCAGAATGAAAGACAAGTATTGTTCTTGTGTTCTACCTTTCAAACTGAAAGAAATATAAAACATAGTGGCTGGGGGTCAGATTGCTTGTTCAGGATCAATATATCTTCCTTTTCACACTTAATGAAATGGATTGAAGGATATCTTAATCCTAAATAGTTTTATAAAAACTCTAGTCTCTTTCCTGGTATATTGGGACAGGGCTGAGTCCCACTGTTTCCTCATAAGTTGGAGAAACAGTCTATCCACCACCTCCCCATGGCTGTGCCTGCGTGGTGTTAGTCTTTCTCTTGTCTCGCCCCTGTCTTCCCTCCAGGTTATGGGCTGGTGCAGGAGGAGCTGCTGTCCCCGGCCTCCATGCAGTACAGCTTGCCCTCTCCGCTGGGCATAGAGCCCTACTGGCAGGAGGTCTCCAGCCTCGAGTGCGCCCCCATTGCCACCACTGAAGAAGACACATTAATGGAGATGTCGGACGTTCAGGTGTGGCCAGCAGGGGTCAGTCCCTCGCTGGTTACAGTGGAGGATTCGTCACTAGAGGGCAGCAGTCGTGCTGACGACTCAGAGGGCGCCACGCTCTCCCTTCCCTGCAGTTTGGGTCGCCCGAGCAGCGGAGCCAGCTGGGCCAGTGGCTCCATAATGGAGCTGGAGGAGGAGGAGGAGGAGGAGGAGGAAGGTGAGGTTGAGGAGGAGGAGGCGCCACAGGAGCCAGCAACTGCACTTGCAGAAAGGGACAGGGTGAGGGCCAGTGGCGCCGTTCCCAAGGTCAACCTAAACGGTCAGCTGGGAGGTCAGAGGTCGGATGGGAGGAGAGGGGAGGCCCTCGCAGCAGGAGGAGGAGCATATGTTGGTGGAGGTGTAGGTCTGGGTTCAGTGGAAGGGGTTTCTGTTGTTGCAGGCCAGCAGGTGTATTCCCAGCGATGTGAGAGGTTGGGACTGAGTCGGGCTGCAGAGCACAATGGCGATAACCGGTACGTCGGCTATAACTGTAGTCAAATCTGACCCTATTGTGTGTTGTTTTCCACTTGTACACAAAATAACAACACACTCTATCTCTTAAATGACTTTGTTTGTTTTTTACGTCTTTCTCTTCCTCTCTCCTTTTGCTTTTTTTTTTGCATTTTGACTCCAGAGTGGTGGGAGGTGGAGCATTTCAACCCTACTTACCAGACAGGGACTCCCTACAGGGCTGGGTGGGCTCGGTGTCATCAGGATGCGACGGCAGCGTGCCAGGCATGCGCGTGGCCCAGGAGGTTCTGCTGACTCCGGTGTGTGACACGGGTTACTCTCATGTGCTGCGTGGGCGCCTCCTGCAGGGAACGCAGCCCTTTGATAGGGGGCTGGGCTTCTCTCACCAGGAGGCGGGCCAACGTGCAGAGGCGGGGCCAGGTCAGGTTGAGACGCCGACCACCCGCCGCTTCCTGCACCTGGAGGGGAACATCTTTGTCCATCCCTTTATCTTTTTTAAATTAAGAGATGAGAAGACAGTCATTCAGTTTGATTTATTTGCTCGCGACCATCAGCAGTTTTAGCCTCACTTAACAACTCAACAACCATCCAATTTGATTATTTTGATGAAGTCACAGATGACCAGACCAGGCCAGAATGATGTGTTGTGTGGTGCAACATATGGGGAATATCAGCCATGTCCTTACATAACTTTTTTTACATTATTGATTACAAACAATATTGTTGTAGAAATATGAATACTATGAATTGATATTCATATCTAAATTGTGTTATTTATTTTTCTACAGAGAGAGGAGAAACAGGACTATGCTGTTGAGGCGCAGTTTGTTTCTGAACAGGGAACTGTTCTTGCTCGAAAGGCGAGTCGTGTTTTCATCATATTCACACACAAACACTGTAAACCCAAGCAGACAGCATTTTACTGTGAACCAGTCACATTGCCTGGCAGAAAGGGTGGCAAATTAACAGTAGCCACCAGCCAAATGTTGCTTAAAAGTATTTGGTCGCCATCAGCAGATTTGACAACAAACGAACAATAATTATGAGTTAATGACTATTTGGACTCTAAACATGACATTATTAAATTAAATTAGACATCCATCCATTAAAGGTTATTAAAAACTGCAAGACCTAGTTGTATTAGTAGAAAAGTGAGACATTACCATCTTTCATCATCATTGTCATCATGTGTGCACATTTGTAAACTGATATATTGAGCAATGTGCCTCGGGCATTGAAGTGTTTTGGAAATGGTCTCTTCCAACCTGATTTGATTGGCTGATGAATTGCTGGACGTAAAACAGTGACAGCTGGTGATTTCTGGGACTGCGGCGAGCCCCGGCAGCTGGCCGGTGGACAGACAAGTTAGTTTCCTGCTCTGGTTACGTGTAGAGGCTTCAGCAGTTAACTGGTCCGAGTGTTGTTTCCTTCCCTCCTTCCCCCCCTCCTTGCTCCAGGTGGGGGTGGGTGTGAGAAAGGGCGCTCAGTCAGTGCAGCGCACCAGTCTGCGGAGAGTTAAACACTGAAATACACACACTACCCGGTCCTCCAGGTACGGGACACACAACAAGCACTTGTGCATCCCAGTGCTTGGATAGAAGCCTGTATGACAACACATTGGACTCTGCTAGAGCTCAATAGTCTCTCACATTCTGTTCCATTTATGTTCAAAATTAGAAACCCTAGATTTGGCATTCAATGCAATTTAACTATATTAGTTTTTTGGAAGGCCGAAGTAATTCCGCGTGTGTTTTGTGTGTTAACGCTGTCTCTCTTTGTTTTCTAGGACCGGAAAGTCACTGCCAAACCATCCTCCACAAAAACACGACCAGACCGCAGAGGAAAATGAGCAAGGGAGGAGAGGAAGAGTAAGACAAGGACTACAAAAGTGCAAACTACAAAATGACAAACACATAATCATCCTCAACGTGTGACCATGGAGAGCCACAAAAAAAAAAAAGAGACGGGGGGGAAAAAAGAGGAGTTCAACTTGTAGTTTTATAACATTTGTAAAGAAAAATATCAACTAGACTAAGGCATGATCATTCTTTTTCTCTTTTTTTTACAAAAAAGTGCATAAATGTCAGTAAAAACAACCAAGAAAAAAAAAAGCAACAAAAAGTGCTTCCTGTGAACTGTAATCGCATGATGACTGCTGGTGCATGCCCTTTGACCTTTTGAGCTGTCATTATCTACAAACTGAAGGGGTACAAGGTATGGGGCTGGCCCACACCTGGAGTGGCAAGCGAGTTGAGTCCATTAACACTACAGCCAAAAAAAAGTCCCTCAATGGATGGTTCCGTATACAGCTAAGCCTCTGCTGAGCCTACCAATGCTTCTTTCACTGAACCCTTTCTCCTATTATTCTCAATGTGATATATGCACTCTATGCTACGTGGACATGTGTCAGTGTGTATATGTGTGCGTATGTGTGTGTATTCTTCTCTACCGCATGTGTTTCTTGCTTCTGGCTTGGCGCTGAGTCCTGCCTCATGATTGGCTCGCTGCCCCTGTGATGTCATGGCGTGCTCAGTGCTGGAATGAGAAAGCCGCTGTGCTCCCCTGCTGGCGAGTGTTCCTGTCTGCGTGTGTTAACGTCTTTTCCTTTGTGGGTGAAGCTCCTTTCTCCTTAGTCATTCCCTGAAACCCGTCCACCTTGGTTTTAAGCATTGTTTAACCTCAGTAGGGAGCCGGCGCTCTTTCACCCCCTCGTGTTTTTAGGGGAAATGTGTTTTTTCAGACAGCAGGAATGTTTTCTTTGGAGAGGGGTTGGTTGCTTGATTGCAATGTGCAGCAGTTCTACAACGCAAGGGTTGAAATTTTCTTCCCTCGCAAACCTTTTCTACCTTCTTCCATCATTTCTCCCAGTAGCGCACCTCATCTTGATTCACGATCTTTATCGGTAGCCTCAGTCAATATGCAGTAAAATCACAGGCCTCTCTATCAGCAACCACAGCTACTCCATCTAATGTTAAAAACGTGTGTGCTCCCTCTTTATCTGTTTGCAACGGCTGTAGGGCCTCACTGTCAAATTTGGGTTCATTCATTTGAAACAAGGTGAATGATGTGGAGGAATCATGGAGGATCTGATTCATGTGAGGATGTAGTGATTTGGAGGATTACTAGTTAAGTGGTATCAAATGCTTCTTCAACAATGTGATTGTGATGGGAACTGTGCAGCAAGGACAGACAGGTAGCACTGTGATTGTCTTATTAACACTGACCCCAGACTCGTGAACTGTGAAGACACACGAACCACTCATAAATACAAACAAAATCACACGCACAAACACACACACATATGCACACGCACACACTTAATCAGAAACACATTATATCATTAAATAATTATTGCCTGGTCAGAGTGTCAGATCGTTTTCGGAGTTTGCTACAGCAATAATACTTAAAGATTTGAATCTGAAATGTGTAAATGACTGAACTCCTCAGTGAAGACAGAAACTCCATCTGGATGACGAGCGGTCGAGTTTGGCATGTTGCAGCTGTGCGGTGTCTGACTGGTTCCCTCGACCTTGATGTGAATGAGTGAGACAGGATACGCTGGTGTAAGATCAGATGACTCAGCTATAGCGGTGTGGGACTGTGGAGGCCTGAGAAGGATCGTTTGTTTTTCAGCACTTAACGTAGCAAAATATAAACCAGGATCTGTTAACGTAATACAATGATACCTTTTAAGAAGTCCGCTGCTGCCGTAATGTGGAGACCACCTAACTCCATTTTCTTTTTATGGTTAAGTTGTAGATGTTGTAGTGTTTCACACTTTTCAAAAATACACTGGCATCACTGTAAACCACGTATTCTCATCATCTCTGAAACACTTACTTTATGCAGAAACCTGACGGCAGCACTATGGAGGGGTCATATCATAGTAGCACACATTTCCTGGAAATCAAAAGACAATATTTAAGTACTGTAAATGCTACTGTAGCCTGAATGAGTGAGACACTGAATGAATGAACACATTAGTTACACATCACACAAATGCACATATTTTCCATGCCCAGTCCGTGCACATGAGAGCTTCATCCGATATAGCACATGTTTATTACATATCACATGTTTTCCACTGTTACTCCACTCAGGTTTTCAGTTCTGCTCGGACAGACAGAATCAAAATGTTTCAGTTTTTCCTCTCAAAGACGAACGCGGGACACAACGTGGGTGCGTCAGAATTCGGTGTTGGGGCCGTTTAAGGCGGGATGGGGATGTGGTGGGGGGGAGCGTATGAAGCAGGATGGTTTGTGTGTGTGTGTGTGTGTGTGTGGTGGGGAGATCTTTGATTCAATTAAGACCAAAAAAGGAGACAGAACATTGAGTATGTGGTCAATAACCACTAAGTTCTTTGCCTTGTGCACGCAAATGGTGCATTAAGCCTCTGTTGGTGTGTATCCTAACTCACCATTAATAGTAATGAACAGAAATGAACTACGGAGAAGCATTTTTCCCTGTACAAAGAAGTGCACAAGTTAAACAAGAGACTTTCATTTTATGAATGTAAAACAAATTTTCCTTTGTTGTTTGCAGTTTCCTGTAGGCTTATGACAAAACACAGTCCTTGCAGTGTTTTATTCAAGCTCCCTTTTTTGACCCGTACTCTAATCTTACCACCACAGCATCTCGTAAAGTCAAGGTGTTAATTCTGATCCTTAAATTCACCCACCAGAGAACAAACAACTCTTAACTTGCATCATTGATGCAATTTTGGATGATGGAGGAAAGTGACTCCCTCAATCTCTAACATGACATTCTGTTAATGTATTACTTAGTCTCTATTTAACATTTTGTACTGTATCAGCACAAGGCAGAGGTTCAATTTAGGCATTTTAAAGAATATAAACTACATAATTATCATGTCAAACCCCATTTTTGACAATCTTTGTGTTATTTCTTTTTTTGCAACAGCCATTCAATTTATTTACATGGGGAATTGCCTCTCTAAAGTACACAGTAGTAGCTTTCACTACTAGTGGCAATGAGTGAGTTAATCTTCACCTTGCTGGATTTAAATTGCACACCAGCATGAAAAGGATTCACAGGAGACGATGCTTTATGTCCTGGAACTTGATGCAGAAGACAAAATGAACATGCTAAACAACATTCAATCCGTTTTACAGTCAGATGACACTGTTGACTGCCTTCTTTAGTCTTCACAGTGAATCTCATCAGCATGCAGGTGGTTTGCTTGCACTTTGAATAGATACATGAGTTGCTCTTATTTGTCATTTTTGACAAGGTAACCACCAAGGCCATAGCTACCATTGGAAATATGTGTGGAGAAAGCGTTGAAATGTACTTAGACCATCATGTAGTGAGATACAATTTACAGAAAACATCATCAAATAATTCAGTGTGAGATGGCTGGGTTTTATTATGGACGATAGGAGTATTTCTAAAATCCTGGTGGCTTCTCAAAGCAAGTTTGCTGCCCCCAGGTGATAACGTGAGTAATTTCAAATTTTGTTACCACCAGTAACTACACCTGTCGCAAAAACAACCAAACCTAAGATCTTATAATACAAACTTAACTTTGAGTCATTATCCCCGTGTTTAGCTCACAGTTAAAAGTCCAGATATTAATCAGTTTGAAATCCAGAGGAAATTTTATTTTAATAGAAATCTTCTGTTTCCACTCTGAGGTGGATTTTGCAAAGAGATTTGGATTTGCAGTATGATTTAAACTAGTCAATGATCCTCTGCAAATTCAAACTCCACCATGTTTGTGTTGTATGTGAAGTGTGTGTGTGTGTGTGTGTGTGTGTTGGATCAAGGGGAAGGGGAAAGGGTTTTTACCGAGCTTGTGACTTGAGAGGATGTGTAACCTACGACGATGTATTTAAAAAAAAAAGAGTATTGTAAAATTTTAACTGTTGCGAAGAATAGAGATCACCTATACTCCTTTAGAATGGATACATGACAATGTAAACGCAATATCATATTACTCTATCCTAAGGAATGCAACTGCGCACATGCACAAAAAAAGATGTTTTTATGAAAATATATGTATAAATATATGACAAAATATATTTAATTAGAATGCTATGCACCCTCCTAGAGTTGTTATGGATGTTCTTTAAGCATTATCTAGACTAGGCCCATGCACACATCATGGGGAATGTAGAGGCTCTGTAGCTATGACCACTTGTTTTCTTTTCTTTTGTATTTGTCCTGGAGAGAGGAGAAACAAACGTGAATATGTATACAAGCCTTTCAATGAGAATCATTCTGACATGAAGATATGTATAGATCATCTTACCCTGTACACCAGCTCAAACCATTTACAAGAATTAATAAACAAAGATGTGACATAAATGTTGTTTTGTGTTTATGTAAATAACGGGAAATTGGTCCAGCCTTTTTGCTATAATATTCCTACATGGTGTTATGCCGATGGCGAGTTGTGGAGGACCCCGAAGGCAGAACACAAGATCTGATGGTGAAAACAAAAGGATTTATTTGTGCCACTGAGTAACAGAGGAAAACCAAGGGAGGACTTGTAACGTCTGTCAAAACAGCTGGGGATCCGAAAGGGGGAAAAGGCTGGAGTGGCTGGGTTGAGATTCCAGGGACAGACAGCCAGACGGACCGGGCACAGGTGACGAGCTGGGAAGAAAGAAAAAGGAACTGGGGTGAGTACTGTACTTGCGAAGCTAACATGCACTGAGCCGTGATCTCTTTACCATACTGGTAAGCTGGACAACCTGGCGATGAGGGAAGTGTAGAACCGGTATAAGTACTGCCAGGGGTGATGATAAATGATGATCAGCTGTGCCTGGTAATCAGCCCGAGCCTGTCAAGCTGCAGCCACGCCCACACCTGAGGGAGAGAGCAGGAGAGAAACCGTGGCAACCACCACACATGGACTATATTGTGTATTGAGTCTAAGTTTAAAGTGGCATCGTTTCAGTAATGATTTATTTCGTGGGTTCCAAAATATTCTAATATGTTTGCAGGAAGTGTCCTGGAAAGGGTTTATTAGCAGTTGTTGATTTCCAGTGGAATTTCCTTGAAAGAGCTGCTCCATTTAAAGCCAAGTAAATATTTTTTTATTATAATTTTATTTTCCCTATATGTTCATAAGCATGTACATTTTAACTTTTTGCATGAGACAAATCTCTCAGATTTTGCATGTTCACCTGACCTGCTCTGTACTGACTACTGACTCAGGTTTACACTAGCAATTATTTGGAAGTCGTTTATTGGAAATGCTACACTGTGTTTTCCAGGAATATTCCTATGATTTCACATTTGGATTTCAAATCATATGGGACCTATAAAATAAAGGTTTACCCACCATCCTCCTAATAATAATTATATGGTGCCTTCTGACTTTGCTGATTTGTTTGTTATAATCTAAAAGAAATGTATTTCAAGTTGAACTGCACACACACAAAGATGATTTAACCGTACTGTATGCAGTGACTACACATTTAGTTTCCAAGTCACATGAAAAATAAAGCCTCATAATTGTCCGCCACAGATTTTTTCTTATCCTATTATATCTTACTATCTTTGGTTGCGAGAGCAGCCTGCTTCCGCGTGTCGTGACGCCCCCTGTTTTCAGCCAATCACAGCTCTCCGCTCCACGTGTTGTTTTGAAGCAGCAGGCTCCTGGGTTGTTTTGGACGCGCGCTCACCACGTGGAGGCGCGAGGTACCTTCTCCGCGCACAGTTCAGCGTCCCGCGCACAGTTCAGCGTCCCGCGCACCGCCTGCGCTGTTTGAGTGGCGCAAAACGCTCGAGTCAGTGCTGCGAGCGACATGTCGGCGGGAGGTCAGACCGCCAGGAGCCGGGATATCCCGGCCGTCAGGCGGGTCACCGTCCACGACTCTGCCCACATGCCCCAGGACTACTCCACGACTCCCGGGGGGACTCTGTTCAGCACTACGCCAGGAGGTAAAGGATGCACTGGCTCTCGTCGTTATTTTTAAGGGCTTAAAACCTCACTTTAACCTTATCAGGAATGACAAGTCCTGAGGCCAGTAATAAGAGGGTAGCACTAAAAAATGGGACTCTCGGAAAATGAGAAGACAGAAGGACAAGGAAAAGGTGTGTAAAATGAGAGCGAGCCCATTTAAAGGGACATTTAAATGGAAATTAGGAGACGGGATACCTGCATAGGACTTTTGAAGCTGATCTCAGGACTGGCAGTGAGGTGGACTTATTAAGTTATTATTCCACCCCAGATGCTGGTCCACCCCGTGTGGATGGGTTATGAATTAAAAGGTCACATCTGGGAATTTGATTTTGTGACACCACAGACAACTGAATAGTTACCGTCAATTAAAACGTCTCCTTTTTCATTAATTGTGGCATGAAAACAGCTCATGGTAAAGAAAGCCCTTTGAGAGCCCGGCTATAGGTCTTGTCCACAGCACTGTTGTGTTTTCCTGTTAATGTTTGACAGTGTTTTGTGCTTCTGAAGGCTAAAGACCACCAGGTGACGGGAGTTGAAGGAAACACATTAGCAATCCTCTCCACCCACATCCTGCAGTTTGCAAATCTACATGATCAATCAATCAGTCTACATGATTGTTTTATAGGACTGGTTTGCCTGCATGCATTGTCTACGAACAGGCAGAACATCTGAAGCATGTCAGTGCTAAACTGTTGTAAATCAATATTTCATGCATCCATTTGATCCTCTCTCCCATGCTAATCATGCTAATGGAGAAGTCAGTGTACACGCGTGATCAATGTACAATTTCACACGTGCCTGATGGCCTTCTTCCTTCTTTGAAGATACTGGATGTCTTTACGGAATCATTGATTACAGAATCAAGGGACTCTGCGCTTGTTTCGGAACGTTTTATGTGACTAAACATCAGGTTTGGAATCAGACAATTGCGAACAGCAGTGAACAGTGTCAGTAGCCTGTAGCTGTTGACAACTTACACAATTAACGAGTATATGGTCAAACATAGGCCCGTACTCAGTCATATACTATTTATAGTCTTGTTTTTACAGCAGGCCCTTGAGCTGCAGCAACATGTTTACTAGACGTGGGCTCCACTAGGTCTGGTTATATTAAAGAGGAGGAAAAGGGCGCTAATAGTCACCTTATTTATTATAAATGCAACGTATTTGCTCGTGGATACACGGAAGTTTCTAAAGAAATAACCTGACGTTCACAAACTCACCACTATTTTAGTTTTCTACAAAAAACAAGTGATTTAAGATGTAAATGACTACGGTTTTTTGGTATAGATCAACAATGGAGACAATGCAGGAAACGTATAAGTTGGAATAAAAAAAAAATTCTAAAAGCTAGTATAATTTAGTACATATGGAAACAGTGCCCATAACAACCAACTACAACGGCTAATGGTCAGCCTCACTCTCATCAACACACTGAGTGGTTTGGCCTATGTAGTCAGTATTTTACTCAAACATTTATAAGCTTGAGACCTGAGAAGTGTCCAGCGTGGCGTTGAAGGTAAAGCAGAAAATGTCTTCCCTCTGTGGTTGTGAGAATGGTGACGCAGAGTGCACATATCCATTCTAACTGATACTGTGTACTGTGGCCATTACCAGGTGGTGCAGGTTTACACAGATAAAACTGAATTGGATCAGTGAAGGCGTGTCAACGTCACTGTCGCCTCATGGTGGGAACTGTTGGGTCTCTGTAAATATGGTCATTGGTCTTGGGCATGTATGGACATGTATACAGTAAAAAAAACACTGTTACAGAAAAAGTAGATCTCCATAATACCTTGGAGGTGGTTAATACTGTGTTTGTGTGTGTGTGTTTATATTAGCTGTTGAATTTTATTAACTTAGATTTTCCTTTTTTTTCTTTTTTTAAAGTCAATTTCAATAAGTGGTAAACGTCAATGTTGGCAGATGACTTTAATTTTAACTTGTGTTGTTGAATTTTTGAGTAAAACTGACCCAAGCTTTTATCAGGGTTATCTGCTGCGGCCGAGTAGCCAAAACAAAACATTTGGTATTAGTATCAGCGTTTCCACGCAAGTAGCACAGATGCTGCAAATATTGGGTCACTGGAAAATTTTTAAAACTGTTTGGCATGGCAAAATATTGACAAACCAAAGTTACCATGGTTTCCTGTGCTGCTGTCACCTGCAGGTACCAGAATTATTTACGACAGGAAGTTCCTCCTGCAGTGTCGGACGTCTCCTCTGACTCGCACGCCTCCCAACCTGCCCGACATCCCAGGAGTCACCATGCCGTTCAAACCCGACTCCTCCAGCAACACAAACCAGCCTGAGCAGATACCCAGCAATGACACCAACCACAACCTTCACACAGAGGAGAGCGCAGGTAAACGTGTCAGTATATATCAAATGTAGACGAGCTGCAGTCCTTCCCTCTACTCAACTGCAATGTCTTTTCTTTTTCTAGAGGATTCCCAGTTTGAAATGGACATCTGAAGAGAGTCAGCTACAAGGATACAAGTGATTCCCGACATTGTCATCACTTTTTTGTTTACTGGGGTAAAAAGAAGGCTACTAAACTCTAATCCTCTTTCAGAGTTGTTCTGAAAACAAGATACTACTCTTTTTGTAATGTGTTAAAATGTTGTACTCTTATAAAACAACACTAATCGATGCATACAATTGTTGCTTAACTCTGATGGCATTTGACTTTGTATGACCTGTGACATATTTGACAAGTAAGTCAAAGTCTTGTTAAAATTAAACCATTAATTTTTTATGTGATCTGATGTCTTTAAACACGCCTTTACATCACTGAGTGTTGTACAAATAGGTTACAGAAATGATTGAGCTGTATTGTGTAAAGTAACAGTCTTAGAACTGCCAAAGGTTTCTGCAAAATCTGCAATAATTGATTCTTTATGTTACCACTTGGGGGCAGCATAAACACTGTAAATGCAACACTGACATGTTAAAGTTAGGTGTAGTGAAAACACTTGTAAGATAGATTCATACATTTTCACATATGGTATAAAAACAACATGCAGGTACCCATATTTTACGGAGAAGCGCAGGTGTTACTGATGCCGTTAACGATGGCTCTGTTCCATTAAATATCTCAGTAAGCCTTCCCAGTGAGCCAGCATGCTCAACATCGATTTGAACACCTAAATGGAATGCAGTCGTCGAGTTTATTAATTACACCTGTGCTCTTCCTGCTAAAACAAGCCTAAATGTGTGCTGTGAAAAAGGTTATACCTTATGACATTATCATTGCGTAGGTTTATGATAACAAACATTTTTTTTTTTACCTTAAAAATGTCAAAGGGGAACAAGCAGCTGTATTTAAACTCTTTTATAAACACTGTAATAAAAACCATCAAACACTTTGCTCAAGATAAGAAATAATTTATTGTGTTACATAGCAAACATACAAATGGGTCAATGGCACCCAAAACATCTCAGTAAAGTTAAAGCGCTTACGACTTTCTGACATGTACACGTCATTTCAATAGCATTAAAAAAAATCGTTTTTTCCTCTTGTGTACAACTGTTTTTGTGAATCTTATATAGTGCTTCATTCAGTGAACATATTAGGCTTTTGTCTTGACCTTGTTTCATCTTGAAATCTTGATCAATCCCTTACCATGATTAAGCTTGAATTATAGCTCATCCTCAAATAATCTACAAAAAGACAAATTAATAGAGTTGTGTCCAGGATATGCAGTAGCTCCCGTCTTTCGTGTCCTGCATCGCAGCAGCAGCCTCTGTCTGAGTGTCAACCAGACATCTCTGTAAAGTGCCTGTGGACATCCATCCACTTTGTGCCTCTGAGTAGCTCAGGTCTGTGGCTGTAGACTCTTCTGGGCCTACGGGTCAGTGGCTCCAGTCTATCTCGCCTTTAACCAAAAGGCTTTCAGGTCTTTTGCTCAGTGGCAGCCGCACTCCTCCACCACCATGTTCTCATGGTGCCTCATGACCATCTTCCCGTTCTCGTAGTACAACATGGAAAGTGGTGCCAGGCGTGCTGGCACACAGGACACACATGGCACCTTGTCTGGCTGGTAACGTTTCAGCAGGCTCTGGAGAGAGAAAGAGAAAAAACATGCTCGATTAGAACACATCTCTTCAAATACGGTATATCGTGTTGCAGCAATAAAAGTAAAGAACTTTGTCTTGGTGGCGAGATTCAGTCTTACCTGCATGTATGCATGGTTGGTTGGGGTGAAGGTCTCATCTACTGGTGCAGGACAGCTCCCGTCACAACGATAGGCGTTGTATCGTTTGGGATAGACAATCCACTCGCTCCATCCGAGTTTCTCGAAGTCCACCCACATGTCCACCTTCCTGCAGAGAGGACCCTTCTCCTCCTCCTCTGTGGGCCTGCCGGCAGGAGCAGCTCCGGCCACTCTCTGTCTCTGCTGCTGGGTCTGGTGGTGCCTCTTGGACCTGCGGCTCCTTGTCTTGGAAGCCGAGCCAGCCGCCACTCGCTCCCTGTCCAGGCTGACGTACTTGGAATGCTCTGCTGTGCGGATGAGTGTCGGCATTCGATGGCCATTTGGGGTCTGCCTCAAGAAGACCACCATCATGACTCGGTCAGCTGTAGGGTGTTGGACCCCCTCCTTCTCCTGCTCTTCCTCCTCCTTCACCTCAGCCTCATCCTCGCCCGTCCTCTGCGGGGAGTGCTCCTGCTGCAGCCAGCGACTGAGCATCTCCGTCATGTTGAACACCTTCCAGGAGGAGGGGGAGACCATCGAACCGGGACGAGCCCTCAGGCGGCCCAGGAACAGCCTGTTCTCTGGGCAGTGCACGTCAGAGCAACGGTCCTTGTGGGAGTGGTAGATGTCCACTGAGACTCTGGAAGACTCTGAGAAGGCAGGGAGGCGCATGCGAAGTTCAGCCAGTTGGATGTTATCGCTCGCAGACATGGAGGACATGTCAAAAGTGACAGACCACCTCTCGATAATTTGCTGGCAGCCTGAAATAGAAAAGAGTCAAAATTGGTTAGCAATATTTATGATTCATATATGAGAAGGCTAACACACTGGTCATTTGACTTTGGGCTTGGCAGCAAGACCAGTTTCTCACGCATGTGATGTTTACAGATGCATCATGTGAATATTGCAGCTCTTACAAACTTCACAGCTGATTCAGTTTTAGTGAGTGAAATAAATCATCGTCCACGTTATTTATGTTAAAGGAAACCTAAGGAACAAACAGTTTTCTAAAGGGATGTGCTGTAACATCCCATTACAGACTGCTCGCCTATGTTTCAACTATATATACTGCTCAAAAAAATTTAAGGAACACATTGAAAACACATCAGATCTCAATGGGGGAAAACAATCATGCTGGATATCTATACTGGTATGGACTGAGTAATGTGCTTAAAAAGTGTTCCTTTAATTCTTCTGAGCAGTGTGTATATGCCGTCCGCGCCACAATACCAAACTCCACCCAAAAACAAGTTAATGTTTTACTGAAAATTGAATACTCAAAGTTGAATACTCACTCTTGGCGACAAGGCTGATCACAGAGTCGGGGTTGTCCTCCGGCCCAATGTGGCCCACGCTGGCAGCCGGAGTCCGAGCCCGGTCCTCGGTCAGCATAGTCCGGTAGAGCTGCATCATGTAGAGCGGCAGCCCGCCGGCCCTCTGCCGCTGCACGGTGCGCCTGGAGCCGCCGCTCGTCCCACGCAGCAGTGCGTCGGGGTGCATCCCAAGGAGGGACTGAGCGGTGAGACCCAGAGCCAGATCCAACAGAAGAAGAAGAAGCGCAAAAGGGAAATCCACTGCTCGTCCCTTCATAATTCCCAAGGGTGCCGTTGTCTCCTCCACAGGTAGGTTCCAAATGAATCCAGGTGAGACGCTGACACCCGGATTTATGATCGCACACCTCTCTCCCGACGTCCTTTGAAGAGATCTGTCAAGCTGCAGAGGGCTGAAGGGCGTGTGTGGTCCACGGAGACCTGGAGACAAGACCTGGTCGTTGTGTATCGAAACCAATTAGTGGCAGAGGTGTGAAACCGTAAAAGCCCAACTGATTATTGTTGCTCTGTATGTTAGAGATCCCTTTGATAAGAAGCCACGACTATAATATTAGTTAAGGAGATTTCGAGCTGCACAAAGCTGATTAATGGGGAGGCAACAAGGGAGTTGATCAGAAATCACTTTCTGCAGCGCAGGTCCACCTGTTAGGAGCCTGGTGGCAATAGTTGACAAAGTCTACTGCAGAGAAAGACATCTTAACATTTTTCTAGTTGCATTTTAATTAATGGTTACATTTCTTTAAACTAATTTCTATTACAATTATTGGTTAATCTTTATTCACTATATGTCTGTACATAGAATAACCATAAATCTTCGACCTGAACAAGAGAACAGTTTAGATAAATGATAAATGATAAATCAAGATAAAACACATATAAGTGAAATGTGAGGACATTCCTTTACAACTTCCTCCTTATGTAAATATTTTTACAGAAGATTCAGCTATTTTATTCCTACACATAGTTATTCACTGAGCTGTAAAGAATCGTTGCAGCATTAAAGGGACAATCAGCTGATCGTTGCACATACATGAGTCAAACTGCACACTTGACCTCAAAGGAGAGAAGAAAGAGCTGGTGGCCAACAACTAAGCTTTGATGGCATCAAGTGAAAAGACTCAAACAACCGTAAGAAAAGCTGCCATTAGTATTGCATCAGGCTTGTTCTTTGAAGGTCCTTTATGGTCACGACTTCAAACAATGTGGCGTGAGTGTCAATTTGGTTTTGGTGTTGTTGTTTTTTTGGGTGATTGTAATGACAGAACAAAAGATTCAACCTTAATTTAAGAAAATGAAATGATTACACGACACAGTCGCTTATTGTGGACAAATTAAATAGGGCAGCATCAACAGAACTGTAACGCCGTGTGTACCGCCAGTACTGCACACTTTCAATGAGTATGTTTCCAACACGTTGAAGTCCAGAAGCAGCAGTGTACCTGCAAGGCCGTGGCTCCGTTTGAGGACGAGAACTGTCAAACTAAAAGGATCTAAACATGAACAGTGCAAAACAGCTGTGGGCGCCGCTCAAACGTGACCTTGATGAAATGACACGGGCCTAAATGAAAAGTAATTTATTTTATTTTTATTTTTTTTAAATATCCACACTGTTACGGTTTAAGCGCTGGGAGCGCAGCATCCCTTCCTGGATAAATGAGCAAACTACTAATTATCAGGATTTGAGTTAATTTACGTTCGGTTACGGACGCTGATTGGTCGGCCTGTGGTCGCACGTGCGGCAGTGGAAGCTGATAAAAGCGTTTCCGCTCCGGTGACGCACTTTGTCCCGACGAGCCGCGCGGGCCGATATGGACTTACTCATAGTCGTTTGTTGTTCGGTTTTCCTGCAAAGTCTGAGAGTTTCCCAAGGTAACGTGGCGTCCGTGTGCTGTTTTAAGGTGTCTGTGCGACGTAATTCGTTTAAAAAAAAAAACGAACATTCAGTTTTGATATTTTCGTTGGAACATGAACGAGGCAATGTGGCGTTTATTCCTGGACTCAATGGGTTCAATTGGAATTTAAGTGCAAGCCAGTGAGATTTTTTCTTTTTACCTGCATGGCTTTCTATAATGGAAGCGAAACACTTGTATGTGACGGCTCAGTTGCTACGTTGGATTGTTTTACATGGGTACAAATCGCTACCGCCACATAAATCAAAATTGAGGCATGCTGTTTAGCTTTTAAGTTAACTTTCCACTGATATTCGTTTGACCATGTGTAAGAGCCATACCAGCTCTCCTGTTTGCCCCTTTGAGGCCTAGTGTGGCCTTTTGTGATGAACCAAGACCTCCTTGGTCTTTCTTATCCATGTTTTTTAGCTTTATGAACTGGATTTTTGAAAATCTCTTCCGTTCTCTATCTCTTTTGCAACGTGTTTGACCTAAAAAGGTGTATAATTTTAATTTCTGCACTCAATCCTCTCTGTGATTTGGACTTCATCTTTGTAGTTTGTCCCGTCTGTCTCTGTATGTATGTGTGTGTTTGTAGGTCAGATTTTGGGATGCAATCAAGACCAGTGGCAGTGTGACGATGGAAACTGTGTCCCTGATGTCTGGAGATGTGATGGAGATGGAGACTGTCTGGATGGATCTGATGAAATGGATTGCACTGGTAAATATACTGCAATAATTAATCTGGGCACAAATAAATTGTCCAAATTATCCAAGATTACTCTTATTTTGACCCCCAAGTTTGACAATAAAATAAGCAGCAGTTGCAGCAGATTTGCGTTTCTCATTTTTGAAAAGAAGGTGCTTGACAATAACTACAACCTAAAGTCACAAAGTTCTTTTAAGATGGTAGAAGCAAAGACCGTTTCCCACATTTAACTGTTGCTTTGAGTCACATGTACAATTTTCCACACTACCATGTAAGGCTTTATTGTGGAGCAACAAAATGTTAAAGGTTGTGTTGAATCAAAGAACGGTCAGTATGAGAGAAGTACTCCAAACATGTATCTATAGAGAAAATGTAGGTAGAAGGAAAGAAATGAAATGTAAACTCTTCATGTGTTGCACATCAATACATTCTGTCTGACCACTATATGCATGGTGTCTTTATTTCTTCCTCCAGCGCTCCCAGGCTTTCCTGAATGTCCACCGGGTCAGTTTCCTTGTGTGGACTCTGTCGGCTGTGTTGACGCATCGGCCCGCTGCGACGGACAAAACCAGTGTCCCACCGGCTCTGACGAGGAGAACTGTAGAGTTATTGAGGAGTGTTTGGACTCAGATTGGACCTGTCGAAACTACATGTGTATCCCCAAAGAGCTGCACTGCAATGGACTGAATGACTGCCTGGACAACTCAGATGAAGAGGGCTGTGGTGAGGAAACATGGAGGGTTGAATGTGCGTGAGAAGCATGTGTTAACGGTGTCAGTGTGAAAAGATGCAGGACGGAACAAGGTGTCCCTGAACTCAGGGTAGGAAATAAGAAACCGTTAAGTGGTTAATTACAGAGTGTCTGTTCTTTCAGGTCTGTGCGATAAGGACAGCATACAGTGTCCTGACGGGACGTGTCTGTCTGCTGAAGAGAGGTGTGATGGGCAGCTTCACTGCTCAGATGGCAGTGATGAGCCCATAACCTGCGGTAGGATTTACATGAACTACATTGATGTGAACACAAACTGCCTACTTCGCAGAAGTTATCCATCTCAAAAGAATGTATTGACATGTTTCTGCTCCGTGTGTTTTAATAATGCTGAGCCTTACTGCACCTCCTGCAGGTCGTATTTGCTCTATGAACAACGGTGGCTGTAGCCATGTGTGTGTTGATGAAGCCTGGGGAGCTCTGTGTGCGTGTCCTGTTGGATATAAGCTCTCTCCCAATGGAGCGGTCTGCAAAGGTGTGTGGGGCACTAAAATAACACACTTCACTTTTCAATTTTGAGGGGTAACTGACTGTTTTATCCTTTTGCACATCAACCTGGACCCCTTAGCATGTTGAGTTTTCAGAAGATCTCTTTTGAAGTTGTGTATGTAATCTAATCTTAAGTGGTCTGTTTTTGATATACTGCTCATGCTTATGAAGGTAAAACCCACTCTCTCCTCAGATTTGGATGAATGTGCCTCAGCCTTTGCTCCCTGCATGCATCACTGCACTAACACCATCGGGTCCTACTATTGCCACTGCAGAGAAGGCTACAAACTGAATGGAGGGTCCACATGCCTGGCAACAGGTAATGAGGCGGGCTTTGTCCTGCTTGTCCTAATCTCAGGTACACATAATGAACATTCACATGTTAAGACCCTTCAACCTAGTTGTTTGGCACCAACTTAGCCTCATCTTGATCCAGGAGAACTGACCCATCAGCCAAAACCCAACGCTGGGTAAGTGTTCGAGAGCGCTCATCAACTTGATTGTACAATGAACCTACTCTGGATTTAGTTTTGATCCTCTGAAAAGATCAAACCCAGTAACAAACATCATAAAGTGCACTTGGACAAAAGATAATTGACATGTTAATCAGCTACTGTGGTGTGGGTGAGCTAATGACAAAAGCAATAAAGATCAAAGATGAACTTTAAATGCAATCAGCCGAGCAGGTTACAAATATGTCATGAGTCTTGCATTATCCATGTTCTATTTCTTGTCCCAATATAGTCTACTAAAAGTCGGTGTTTCTTTCTACACTTTCTCTTCAGGTTATCTGTGGGTCCTTAAAGTATTAAATTAGTTCAGCAAAGATGAAGACTCTTAAACTATTAAACCTCTAAATTGGCATTTTACGAGGCATTTTTGTTTTTGCAACAAACTGTCTAGGCCTATATGATTTTTAATATCATTTAGGCCAATGTTGTATTAAGCGAAATAAAAATGTTAATGAAAATGTTTCTGTGTGTGACACTTGCTACCTTTTTTTTTTTTTTTTTTTTACCTTGCCCCTGAGAGTGAAATGTGAGGAAATTCCTGGCATCTGTAATTGAGGGATGGACAAGGAGTCGAACGTACTGACTGACTGCACCCTTCTCTCTGACTCTATCGATGTGTCCAGGTAATGCTACCAGATTGCTTGTGGTGCAGAGGAAATCTCTCGGGCTGTTGAATGTGAAGTCTCAGCAGTTTGAAGTTATCAACACTCCAGTGTTTGACCCGGTAGCCTTGACCTTCGACATTGCCCGAAGCTGGTACTACTGGGCTGACACCCATGGCAGCATTTACAAAAGTGATGGACAGCACAGCTGGACAACGTATACTGGTTAGTTGATACAGTGGAGTTTATATACAGTGTTGTACGACGTGACTGAAGCAAGAGAGCGTGACTGATGATCGGTGACAGACTCAAAGATTAAAGTGTGAAATATTAAGCTTTTTGTGCGGTTTCTACCTTCATAGATCATTAATCTCACAACCCCTTGTGTGGGTCACACACCAGAGGTTGGGAACCACTGGTCTAGTAAAACAGTTGGCTGGTTAATAACATTTCTGAGCCCAGTGACTTGTGCTTCACTCTTAAAAATAATTTTCCATGTCTCAGCTTAGTCTTGATTTATGAAGTTACTTTTGCAACATTTGGATGTTAAAGTTGCACTTTGGGGTTTTTATGTCCATGAAGTGTTTATTTTAAATCCCTAAGTGGAGCTTTAAGAAATTAATTCTCTGCCCACAGAAGGTGACTATTCAAAAAGGAGGAGAAATGTAAAATTATTCAGATTCAATATGCAACATTAATGGTTCTACATCTTGTTAAAACTAGATGTCATTTCATTTTCTTCAGGGAAATATACAGTACCTTGTGCACTTTTCAATGCTTCATCGGTCTCATCAAACATAAAATTTTTTTAACGTAATAGTTTTTGCACAAATGTTAAAACCCCAGTGTGTGTGATTGGTTATGGAACCCATTTGGTCCACCCAACTGCAGAAGAAAACAACACTTCTAAACAATGGGTTTTTTTTTTTTAAACAGGGGAGCCTGGAATCAAGGGTCTTGCTTGTGATTGGCTCAATGGAAATCTTTTCTGGACCAATCTGAAGACGGAGACGATCTACATGCAGGCAGCTGATGGGAAAAGTTACACTACTCTGCTGACCAAAAACATCAGCCCATCAGAGTTGGTTCTTGTACCTGTGGAGAGGTATGCTTAACCTTTTTTTTTTTTTTTTTCAGTCTGTTTGATTTTTGAATTTATTTAAACTATTTTAAAATGATGATCCTGGCCTCGGTGAATGGTAAATCCACTTTCTATTTTGCTCTTTTCTATGGATAAGTAAGTATTTATACAGTGTATGGAACCTGAGGTGTTGATCCTGCCATCATTAATGCACCTGAGGAGATGCTGATATGCTGGGTAGTGCTTATTCAAATTCTCAGCTCTCTGCCTCCCAGCTTGATGTTCTGGATCAACACTGGCCATGGCGAGAGAGTGACAATAGAGAAGTCATGGATGGATGGGTCGAAAAGAAATTCTCTGACTGTGCTCACTGCTCAGTCTGCCCACAGCCTCACTACTGACGTGGCTGCCAGGAGGCTGTACTGGATCAGCAACTTCAAGAAGGTGAGTTGAGGAAAGAAACATGCAGTAGATTATGACTCATGGAGTCTTGGACTCATGACCTCGGTATTGTGAAAATCCTGTCTATGGCCCTGCTTCGTTATTTCTAAGGTCATGAATGAATGAATGAATGGAATACAAGGTAGAGAAATAATTTCATTCAGTTGCCATTATGTTATCCACCCTGTAATGAATTTGATTCAGTCTATAGAGACCGTGAAGGTGGATGGGACTGGCCGTTACTCCTTCACAGGACTATTCAACAGGCGACCGGCTATCGGCCTTGCTGTGTTTGAAAGTTTGTTCTACTGGGTGGATGACAAAGGACTGTGGCAGGTTCCCCAGAACCAACCAAACCAAAAGAAATTCCTCTGGAGAGCCACACTGCCACTATTGGCTGTTTACCATGAGCTACAGCAGCCTCAAGGTACTTATTGGAACATTTGATTTAATGGTAAGGCAGCTTGCATGATTTTTCTTCTTCTGAATTTCCACTGTTTGAGGTTGTGGTGGTCTTTTGATGCAAAGTACCCAGCTATATACATGTTTAATACACCACTTTACATTACTAAAGGGTACTTCATTTGTCCTTGGAGTATTGTGTAAATAATTTTAAAATGGACTACAGGTTCTAAATTGTCAAATGGCAGAAAAGCGTATGTGAATACTTTCACAAACCATTATAAGAACACCGTGATCAGTTTTCTCACCAAATAGTCCTCCATAGCATGTCAAAATATCTTGTTATCATCAACCAGGTTCCTCTGCATGTGTGAAGACTCCATGTCAGCTCTGCCTTCTAACTAAAGGCAACCCTGTTGGATTCACCTGCGCTTGTCAACACTCCAAAGTTCTGTTGCCTGATGGAACATGTGAATGTGGGTCTACTATAACTTTAATATGCCTGTTACAAATCCCACCCACCCAACAAAATTAATCCAATCCTGCTAAAATATGTATTTTCTCAAGCAAGGGCCCAAACTCTTCTAGGGAGAAGAACTGGGCTTGTTAAGGCAACTTCCAATTTTTATGGTGTAAGAATTTGGCATTTTTGTTACAAAATGTGTAACAGCCTTGACTCTGTATAGATATTCTGTCAAATTTGTCAGGTTCTTTTGCATTTAAGAGATTAACAGCCATTTTCTCTAGTCCCCTTATAACACTGTAAACAGGGCATCATTAATGATCAATCTTATTTTGTCCCACAGATCCAAGGTTTATATATGCTACCATTTCCAACATCAACCTGTTGGAGTTTCGAGGCGCAGAGTCCTCGAAAGTCCAGCTGTTTACCACTGATGACGGCATCCTGTCATTTGATCTGGACTGGTACAGAGACTGGTTGTACTGGGCTAACCAAACTGGGTATATCCAACGTACCAGTCTAACCCAGGTCAAGACTGAGGCATTGCCAACACCTCTGCCAGGTTAATGATTGGAGTTTTCCTTGGCTTGTACGGACATGGCTAACCAATGTTGCTATTGTAGTGGAGCTAAGAAAGCAATATTCACCATATTATCACTTGACATATTCAATTGATGGATTAAATAAGTATGCAAGTAACTTAAATTAATTTATTTATCAAGCGAAAATAAAGCTAATTTCCTATTCAACTTATCAATTCTGATTTCTGTTTTATATCAATGTAAATTAACTATAATTTGAGCATTCACTCTATTTTCTCGCTGTATAGATTGAATGATTTATTAAAATTTGATGGAATTATTAA
Source organism: Gadopsis marmoratus (assembly GCA_036023855.1). NCBI lineage: Eukaryota > Metazoa > Chordata > Actinopteri > Centrarchiformes > Percichthyidae > Gadopsis > Gadopsis marmoratus. Next base: position 36,251 of record JAVQJF010032104.1, read on the forward strand.
ATTGTTAGTTTCAGCTCTACTTAAGTCAGTTGGGTATAAGCCATGAACCTAGCATGATCCAGCTGTCTGCATACTTTCTTTTGTTTGGCTCTAACTCTTTGCTTTCTTTTGTAGTTTGTCTGATAAAAGTAGACCAGAGGAGTGGGAACCTTTATTGGGTGTCATGTGACCAAAACAGCATCGGCACCACCACAGCTGACAATCGATACACACAGCAGCTGTACCACACAACAAAGGAGATTCAAGACTTGTATCTAGACTGGCTGAGGGGTGGCATCCTGTGGCTGGAGGAAGAACGAATCCTCACCATGAGCATGATGGGAGGCAAAACCAAAGAGCTGCTGCACTTAGCAGGAGGAGTCAGGGGGAAGATCGTCTTTGACCTCAGGGCTAACGGTCTACTCTGGAACTCAAAAATGGCAGGTCTGTCACATCCGTAGATCAGTGATAAAATGTTTCTCGTGGTCAAATGTCTAACTAGCTGTGACTCACAGTCAGATTTTGAAGCAATGAGAGTGGCTGCATTTGTAAAGATGTGAAATAAAGGTGGCACATGTTGGAGGATGAAGTGCTTATAATGAAAAGATATTGAACATCTTTCTAGAGTAAAGTTTTCCAAATAAAAGATGGTATTCATTTCCAGGTCTTGTTGTATTGCTGTAGTGCATGCTCTTGTTGCATCTAATTAACTGGACTTTACTGGGCCCTAGTTACTTTTATAAATTACTTGCATGCTTTAATCATGTCCTTTATTTAGCTGTTGGGACTCACCCACATATAAATTATTACAGGTGTTGTCCTGCAGCAATTAAAGCCGAGTGCATTCAGTCTTGGATTCAGTTGTGAACGGTTTTAGGACTGTTACTCAAAGCACTATTAAAATCTTTGAGTGTTGATCTTAATTTTGGAGCCCATAATTCCACAGTACAGATGTGTTGAATTTAATTTGTGTCTTGCTTTTTTTGCTTTGTCTTTGCTTTGTCAGGTTTGACAACAATGAGTTTGCTGCAGGAGAGAAGTCACCAAGCTGGCCGAAGATGGAACATTTCAGGCTCAATCATAGCTGCCTTTGAGCCCTTCCTCTTGTCCCTTTCTGATGATGTCATGACTCTGTGGGACCGGCGTGATGGGAGCCCCATCCAAGACATGACTGTGAAAGGTCATGTGTTCAGTGTCATCACTGCACTTGGGGATATCCGTACAGGTCAGACTAGGTTTTAATCAGTTAGAGGTAATCAACTAATTTATATAGATGCATGCTGTTACTTGTCAACATTTTGGTTTTACCTGAATTGGATTTTGGTTGGCAATGTATTTTGTAGTGGTCCTGGATTTTCTGTGAATATTTGTGGCGTTACTCCATTGTGGCCATGTTGGCTGCACAGTTCTAACCTCAATTCATTCTAAAACTAGAAATAATAAAGGACTTGTGCTTTAGAAACTCTGGATGCAAGCTGGCTCTGTAAAATCTTGTACTTCACATTGAAACCTTCTCTCTCTGATTCAGCAAAAGATGGATCATATTGCCTTATTACATGTCACATGCCACAGATTTTTACTGACACTTAAATTTCTGAATTCCATTATGACTTTCCAGTCCCCAGTACTCCAGTCTGCAATGAACCCTCTCTGCTGTGCCGTGACACATCAGTCTGCCTCTCACAAGCCAAGTTGTGTGATGGGGTAAAAAACTGCCCTGATGGAGATGATGAGGATTTTTGTGTAACCACGTGTCCATCTAAAGGTAACGTGTCAAAATCATTGTTGGAATGGGCGGAGCAGCTCTGAAGTCATGCGTGGATTAAACATTCACCACTGACTTGACTGATAACTTGAGTCTCCCAGCTTTGAGTTTTTTCTTTTCTACCATAATTTCCAACTTTAGAGGATTTCAAGTGCAAGGACCGTAGGAGCTGTATCTCCCAGAATCTCATTTGTGACGGTCGCTCTCATTGCCAAGATGGTTCAGATGAGGTTGACTGTCCGAGCGTTACTCCTCCTGCAGCTCAAGCAAACGCCCTCAAGTGTCGCATGGGCTCAATACCATGTAATGACGGCACAGAATGTGTTTTATACAGCCACGTGTGTGATGGAGAGATCGACTGTAAGGATGAATCTGATGAACAGGGATGTGGTGAGTATTGATACTAACCCCATTGGCATCTACATTTGGGATTGCTGATGCGATATTTTAACGAGGCAAGAAACATTTCCAGTTAAGTTTGTGTCTATATAATATTTGAGAAATGCTCATTTCTAATGCACCTATTTGGTTCACCTTGTGCTATATTTTCAAGATTCCACAGAACCGATCACGACTCCAACTAAATCAAACATTGTTTCATCAAGCAAAATGCCACCTGCTACCAAATCACCTGCTCCAACTGTGCCGCCCTGTAGCAGCCCCTCTGTGCTCTGTCCCCATTCTTCTGCTCGCCTCTGCATTTCTCCGAGCCAGTTTTGCGATGGGCGTAAAGACTGCCCTGATGGCTTTGATGAACAGAGCTGTGTGAAAAGATGTCGCTCAAAAAGTAAGCCTTGAATGTGGGGTTTGTGTTCCAATTACAAATATTATCCATTTCCCTGGTCTCAACTGTTCTCAAAATG
>JAVQJF010032135.1:0-18235 GCA_036023855.1 Gadopsis marmoratus
ACAGTTCAGACTCTCTGTGACACAAGAACTTAAACTCTGGGGAGCAGTGATGCATAAAAGTCATGCAAAGTATATTTAAGAAGGCAAACACACACCTGTTCTTGTGAAACAGAAAAAGATCATTCAGCTGTTTAAAGTCTGTCCAACATCTTTAACTTTACACAGTTTTTTGGTGTTATTTGACTTTGCAAATCGTTTTTCTTTTTCATCTATTTCTTGATCCACATCTCATTAACATGTATAGCGCTCCTTGCTGGTATAGTCATTTTTTACCCTGTAACATTGTATCTGCTAGCCTTGTTGATAATTTGCCTACTGAAGATTATAGGTTATACTACGTACTATTGTATATTTTATTAAGACCAAAACATGTTGTATCTGTACCACTGAGTACAGATACAACATGTAAATCACAACATATTTCCTTAAAGACAAATCTAACATGCTTTATGTCTGTTGAGGTCAACTCTCAGAAATGCATCGACCATGCATTCTGTATTGTTTATTTCCTGTTTAGTGAAAATGTATAACATAGTAGCTTGTGTCACAAAGTATACATTAGATTCTACATTAGAATTCATTTTTTCCCCCTTGGTGAGGATGACTGGGTGCATAATTGAACATGTGGAGCTGTAAAAGGGAACAAAACCCAAATGTCAGGGACATGAAAATCTGTGTTTCACTTCCCCCTTTGACTGAGGATGAATTTACGGAAGTTTCTGTAAATTGTGGTTGTGCTTTGGGTGAATCTCATATCAGAATCTCCTGCACCGGTTCACAGCTGCAACACAGCAGTCTGTACGCAGTCTAACTTGAAGGAGGTTTTTGTACGACTCGATTTCACTGTGTGCACTGGCCCACATATTCTCCCATACAGTAGTAATCTCCTGCGTCTTCAGCCTGGACTCCACTGATTGTCAGAGTGAATTCAGGTCCAGATCCACTGCTGCTGAAACGACTCGGCGTACCAGATTGACGCGTACTTATTTTGTAAAACAGCAGTTTGGGAGGCTGTCCAGTTTTCTGCAGGTACCAGCTGAGATCATCATCAACTCCTGTACTGGCTGTGCAGCTCAGAGAAACCGTCTCTCCCACACCAGCAGACTTCGATGTAGGAGACTGAGTCACAGTGGGATTGGCTGTCGATCCTGCAAAACAAACAAAAAATGAAAACATTGCTAATGTATCTGTTAAATAAAGAACAAGTCCAATGTAAAAATGTACCTAACTCTGTATCAATTATAGAAAGGTTGGTTATTGCTATAGAGTCAAATCAATCAAAGCAGTGTCTCACCCTGAATGTGGGCTGCCAGCATCAGCAGGAAAACCAGTAACATCTTCATTACTGATGTATATGTGAGTGAGAGAAAAGAATAAAATCATGCATTACTTGGCACAAGACTTGGCGCCTTAAAAACTGCTGATGTGCAGGGAGGCAGAACAGATATTCAAATTATATAATGCCTGTGAGAGTTGTCTGTGTTTCTGCCACATATAGATGAATACTGCTCTCTTGTGTCGAAATAGGGGAACTGAAAATAAATTTGAATCATTCACATCTCTTTGCCGTGGCTTGATTGACTTTCCAACAAGTAAATTAAACGGTCACTTCAAACAGAAGGTAGGCGGGTTCAGTGATCCAGACACAAGCCGATTTAGGTCCACCTTTAATAATAATTTACATACCGGTACTTTATGGATTGTATTCAACGCCAGAGGTTGTTGGTTTCATGGTGTACAACACATTCATTTTAAACTCTTCAATCATTCATATTATACGTATAACCGGAATGTGTGTTCTGGTCAAAAGCCACATAACAGTTCTTTCTTTCCTCTATTCCAGCCTGCTAATAGTATTTGCAGTATTTGTGTCAACCTGTTGGGTACCATATGAGTGGGTTTTACTGCATCACACGTCTGTTAAAGGCACATTCAATAAACATTTTTAAATGCTTTGCAATGATTGTCTAAACTTGCTGGAAAATGAGGAATAAACCGACCTCATTTGGTAATCCAAGCAAGTTAAAACAAATAATCGTTTCCAAATACTGCTGGACTCAGGTCTGGCATGAGTGTCTCAGACTTATCAATACATTTTATTCTTTTGAGTCCATAACTGCACAGTTCAGGGAACTGAGGATGAACTGGTACACAAAAACAAGCTGAAAAAACAAATGCGTCTTCTGTTGTGTTAGTTACAAATATAAAACAATGATATACATACTTTTAAAAAGCAGTTAAGAACACAGGACCTCACCAATACATAATATACAACAGAATAATGCAAAGTCTTCCTCCAGTTCAACACATTCAGACAATGTCATACAGTATTTGTGTTGTACTTACACCAACAGTAAGGCATCTATTGCAAAAGGCACAGCTAAAGACAAACAGAACATCTAAGTGAAACATCACAGTGACAGAAATGTGGTAAGCTCAAGGATTCAGGGCCGGTTTTGATGCAGTAAACATCAGAGTGTTCAGATGGGTTTGCATAGATAGTTTGCAGAAGAGCCTGCACAGAGAGTTTGATAGCAGAGCCGTAGGAAGTGTGAGTCAAGTTAATGATAGTGTGTTTTGGTGCCTGGTAACACCCTAAACTGCCATTAGAGGGTTGAAACCGCTAACAGAAAATTCATTTACAAAAACACACTGAAAATATAAAAAAAAAAAATTAAATCCCATTCCTTTTACTGGAGGGATTAAATTTTCAATGAGATACAGGGTCAAAGAAGGACACTGGTATGGCAGCTCCACCGCACAAAGACCGCACTGTCCCATGCTGGGACACAGTACAGCACAGTATTGGTACACTTCAGTTTTCCATGATACTTTCATAACGATTGGACCCTGTCGGAATGCACATGTGTAGCCATAGCAACAGCAACCATAGAAACCAGTCGCAAAGGATCCAGCCTCTCCACACACCAAACTTCAAGAATCCTCATGGTCTTCATCGCCCACAAGTTCGCTTGTGTCATAAAACCTTTAACGGATACATAAAATGGAATATTTCTGTATTCATATAAACAACCTAAGAATGAAAATAGCTCCCAACTTGCCAAGTTAGAAGGAACTAAAAATAAGGGCCATCTGTCCAAACCTGATGTTTTTGTCTAAGTCACAAAGAAATTCAGCGCTAAAACTAGCTCCTTAGTCTGTGCGGAGTTAGAGGCAGTCCAATCAGCTCACCAACAAATCAAAACAACCCATTAACGCCAGAGATTATGGTTTGCACAACTCGCCGTAATCCTTTCATATTTTATTTCACTGACACAGACCAGTCACCTGTCAACCAATCACTGTAGAGATAGTGAGTACGTTCATTCATAAAACATTATATCATCCATTGCAACAGCGCCAATGGAGCCAATTTTCTTAGCTTCATTGTTTCTTCAGTAAAAGCAGCTCTCAGCAGCTTTGTGAACAGGTTATAAGAGGAGACTCTCAGCTAGGACCCTTTAGCACCTTTAGGAGGACTCCTAGAGGTAAGATAAGATCCTGAATATGGCCATTGGTGTGCAAAGACTCTTGAACCTTTGCGACCGTAATCCCACATTCCTGTTATACTTAATGTAGTAACCACTGTCAACATCAACAACATACAGGTGCTATGGCTGCAACAAGCAGAAAACACATTATGGCTGTATGCGGCTTTAGAACAAAGCACAGAGAGGTAAGATAAATCTGGCGTCAGTACAGAAGCACCGGGAAGAGTGGGGATGCTTTTCGTGACTCTTTGAAAAAAAACACAAAACGCCAGCAGGATGCTGATGGTCATCATACGTAGACCAGTGGAAGATGCTGGCTGGTTTGGTTGTCATTGGCGTCAGCTGTGAGAGTCTTTAGAGCCTGGGGTTTAGCGGTTGCTCCTCATGGCCTCCTTGGCTGCCAGGATGAGCGGGGTGAGGCTGGACAGAGGCTTGGCCAACTTCAGGAATGGGTGCTACAGACAGACAGACAAAGGAGTGCACACGTGACGTATAATAAATTGAGGAATGAACTCCATTTTCAGGATTAACATCAATTACCTACATACAGTGCAAGAAAAAAAAAACCTCTAAACGTCTGTCATTTTATCATCCTCTAGTCCAGCTTCTTAGTCGTGAAAATGTAAGCCCTAAATAATCGTAATTGGCATTTTTCTTATCGCACACAAAACAAGCTATTTGTAGCCCTAAAGTGCAGTACGCTTTTTTTTTTTTGGGGCGGGGCTCTTCTACCTGCAGCAGTTCTCTGCCTGATCCTCGTTTCTCCACGTCCATCTCCAGGCAGCGGGACAGGAAGGATCTGAAGACAGGCGACAGCTTCTCTGGGCTCTGCAGCTCAGGAGTCCCGTTGGTGGCAATTAAATACAATGCCTAAGACCAGCAAAATAGCACGGTAAGAAAAGCACCTTGTACAAGCAAACAACACCAAAATAGCCACTGGTCCATTCTTTCTCCCATCACACACTCACCCTGAGGGGGTTCTCGTTGAGATATGGGGGCTCTCCCTCCACCATCTCTATGGCCATGATCCCCAGAGACCATATGTCCACTTTGGGTCCGTATGCTTTCCTGGTCACCACCTCTGGAGCCATCCAGTACGGGGTACCCACCATGGTGCTGCGTTTGCTCTGCTCTGGGGTGATCTGGGCACAGAAGCCGAAGTCAGCTGCAAAGAGAGAAAGAAATACCCGGTTAGATGAATTTATTCATAGTCCTGCAAATTAAAAAAAAGACAGTGTATATCAGTCCGATATGTACAACATGCGTCTGTGGATCTGTGCATGTTTGCGAGTGCTCTCCCTCACTGAGTTTGACTGATCCGTCCATCCCCAGCAGTACGTTGTCGCTCTTGATGTCTCTGTGGATGACCTGGTTGGCATGAAGAAACTCCAGAGCCTGGAGGACCTGGATGCAGAGAGCGAGTTAATGCACTGTGCACACAAGAATAAAGACTTTTGGTATTTTGTGACGCCATTCACATTCCTGCCTGTCGTTTCAAGCTATTCCACTGACCTACAGGTGGCAGTAGTGCGCAAAGGAACACAGCAAGATGCCAGCAGAGGCAGGGAAGACAAAGAATACTGCAAGCTAGTAAACATGGTTGTAAACAATGCAGGTTTCAAACATTTAATAATAACTGCCTTTACAAATGTTTTATGGGGAAGGAAATGCATTTGTTAGACCTCAAGGATACACACAATATGTTTCGGTATGTTTGGATGCCCCACATATGTCATTTTAAATAATTAATTACTTAAACCAAGCCTTGCATAAATGCAGCTTGTGAATCTGCACTTTATCTGAGAGCTATCAAGGTTTGATTACTTACTGCTGAAATTGTAGGTGTTTTAGTTGGCTATAAAACTCACTTTTACAAAAACTGCCTTTTTCCCCTGTTGAGGCCGCACAAGGCCAGTCACAAACAGGATTCATTTATTTCCAAAACAGTACGTTTTCATAACCTCACTGACCATAAATGAACATCTCCTGAATATTGACTGAGATAGGACTAATTATCAAAGTTAAGAAAGTTGATAAAATACTAAAGGTAGGACCAAAAGTGTGTCCCTGAGAGCATTTGGCCAGTTAAGCCTGTTGTCCTATACTGAGTTTCTTGATGAATACGGTCATTGAATGAGCCACAGGCAGACATGACAGGATGTAAGTGGCTTATGAGTGATATTGTAGTAACAATGCAATTGTTCCATTGTTTATAAGGTTTTGTTTTTTTAAACCACTTTGTAAGCTTTGTAAGTCTGATTAGAATCCTACCTCTCTGCAGACGGCGGCGATCTGAGCCTCGTCCATGCACGTCTCCGTCACCACATCAGTTAGGGAGCCACCAGCCAGGTACTCCATCACCACGAAAAGCTCCTCTCCTACGAGGAAACTAAAAATGCAAACACAAACGCAGTCACATCTACAAAGCAGTGGACTCACAGATGGCGCTGTGGATGTACACTGTGTCCTCGCCTGTACAGTTTGTGTTAGAACAGTGTTACCTGTCTACGAAGTTAACAATGTTGGGGTTCTTCATCTCCTTCATGACCAGGATCTCATTGATAATTAGCTCTTTCTTTGGCTGCTTCTGCAAGTTGATCTGTTTGATGGCCACCTGCAGAACACAGCATCCTGTAAATGTGGCACCACCGATTCACGCAATCTAGCCGGGTAACTGTGAGGTACAAATTAATTTGCAATGCTACTCGTCTAAACCGTAAGCAGACTTTTGACTCATCTTCCGAAGATGTAAAGATGCCATGATAGATAAATTAGGTTTTAAGGATGTATTTTGAGTAAAGATCTTTTTGCAAGAGGAAAATAACACTCCTCTTAAGTTTCCCAGGAAAAATACCTGTAATGAAACAAAGACACCTTCTCCAAACTGCAGTAAAGCTTCCGTACAACTATCATGATATAGGCTGACCTTACAATGCCATAATTAGAGTAATATAACAGGATCAGCACTTTTCTTCTTTCACATTTCTTCCAGTTTCCACTTTTAAAGCCAGCTGTGTGGTTCAATATTGTTTAGAATAAGTGTGAACAAAGCAACGCACACCGACATGGCTGCATGTGACGGATGTCCTTCTCTGCCAGTTTACTGTTACTTTGATCTATTCAAATTAGGAATATAGAGTGATACTGTCACAGAAAGTAATCATTTCAAAATCCCAGGTACTCCTTCAACCCTACCACTGACTTTGTTTTGTTTTGTTTTGTTTTTTACAGTTCAGTCCAACCTCATCATCAAGTTGAGGGAAACTGACATGATTTTTGTGGTGGCAGAGACACAAGATGAAGCAGCCTTACCTCTTGTCCTGTGGCAACATCTATGGCTGTGTAAACTGTGCCAGATGCCCTGAAAGTGGAAAAACAGTAAGAGGTGAAATAAAAGACTTTCCCTTCGTTATTTTCTATTATTGCAACAAATTTTTCATTGTCTATTCTGCTCAGTTCAGGGTTGGTTAACTTCCCCTTTTGGTCAATTTGGACTAGCAACCTTCTAAACAAAACAGCCTCCATGGAATTCCTGCCAATTTCCAACATTACATTATCCTGAACTCTGACTCACCCCTGGCCGATCTTCTCATAGCGAGTGTATTTTTTCTTAGGATCTCCAATACTGACAATAGTTCCTAGGAATCAGAAAAAAAAAAAAAAATTGGTTACGTCCGCTCTACGTGAGCCAAAAATAGATGTGGCTGTCTGTGATGTGTCATTTCCAGTGTGTTTTACATACTGAGTTTCTCCATGATCTCCTCATCAGTCATCTTGCCTCCCTTCTTTTTCTGTTTGTCAGCTGCTTTAGAGTCTACCTCTGGGAGTGGGTCTATCACCGACCTCGTGTACACCTGACAAAACAGGGAGGAAAACTTTCAGGAATACTGACCTTGGGTGATCTTGCCCTTCTTATTTGTAGCCGCTTGTAATTTTTGCCGACTGGACAGTCAGCTTATTTTACTGTAATAAAGACTAAAATGAACAGTGTTAACTAAATGCCTAAAATCAAATGGTAAACTAGGTTACATTAGCATACAGTAGGTACAACTGGTTTTATATTTTTATTTATTTCGTAAGTATTGTTTAAAATAATGTGTTCTCCAGTGCTGCTTTCCTGCATTTTAAAAACAAAACCTCACAATCCTTTAATCTTGACTCACAGATTTCGTGTGTTCTGGCCGCGGTGCCACAATTGGAGGTGGTGTATCGTCATCATCATCATCGTCTCCATCCTTGCCACCAGACGGGGAGGTCGCTGCACCTTGCTTGCCTGGCTGCAACAGCGAACATACGTAGATTTAAAAGACTGTCTTGAAGAATTGCTTAATGTATTAACTGTAATGTTACGAATAAGAGTGGAAAGGATGACTGGAACTACTCACCGACTGTAGGTCTTTATCTGAAAGACATAAAGGGTAAGGACAGAGGAGTGAGTCTGCGCAGTTACAACATTGCACTTTAATTTATGTGCTGAGCAAAAGAAAACTGACCTGAGGCGGAAAAACTGAGGTATTTCTGTTTTCCACTGGTGGAGTCGTAAAACTTGAGAATGTCGAGAACGGCCTGAGGATTCTGTTTCTGTTCCGATTTACTGATGTTGGAGGTTTGAAGGAGACGAGCCCACTGCTCCGGCATTCCCTGGACAAACACACACACGCATTGAAAACCATATAAAGAGATCTACCCAGAAAACAAAAACCGTGAACACGGTTCATGCACCCAACAACGCTCCAGTAGATCTCTCTTCTGGGAGTCAAACCAATAACCCAACATAAAAAAAAAAAAAACACCTTTTTTTAAATAACCAGTTTTCTAACTTTCAGCTTTCAGTTTGCTTGCCTGACCCAGAAATATTGCAGCAACACAACATAAAATTCCTGGAACTTTTTCTGTGTCTTCAGGGTATCGGCACACCGATTCCAGAAGATGATTTCTGGGTAAAGCTGCACGTGTGAAAGTGTCTTTCGAATCACATACGTATTCTCATGTTGCCCTTGCTGGCTTCACTAATACAACTGCAATAAACTCACGGCACAACCAGGGCTGCAACTCACAGTCTAACAATTATTTTTTTTTGTCAGTGAATCAATTGGTCATCTGAAGTTCAAACTTAGCCTAACACTTAACGTAAGTGTTTACTAAGAGGAGATCTAAATATCACTAAACTGAAGGGGCTGCAGTACACAAACCAGTTCTTACGTAAAGATTAGTTGTTACTAAATATTCACACATAGTAAGTAGTAAGTGTCAGGTGTAACTCTTGTCTAACAGAACCAACTGCCGAAGCTAACGTTAGCTCGTTAATACGTGACCTGTTAAGAGTGAGGAGTAAAGGTTTGTGTCTAATAAAAAACTGTTTAATAATGATTTGAAATCACATTTGACAAAAATAACACAATGTATTGTACATGAAATTACTAAACGTTAGACTCAATGACCAAATTCCATGAACTAAGTTAGTATAAATGGATATTTCCCTCTCATGCTATACTAAATGACTACTGCTAACTGTCAAACCCATATTTCTCCATGTATGCATATATTAAGAAAACAAAGTCATACTTACATTTACAAAGGATTGACCGTTCATTTTGATAGGTTGTTTTGACCTTTAAACCAGTGAGTCCGTGTTTACATAGTTGATTCTTTTGAGTGGACAGAGCTCTAGATGTTTTCGAGCAAAAATTAACAGAGGCAAGCTAGCTGTTTCCCTTTGTTTCCAGTATTTATGCTAAGCTAAGCTAACCAGCTGCTGACTCCTGCTACATATATCATGTATCGTTTAAATGTTTAATGGTGCAACAAAATTTTGTTTTAATCTAGCAAGTAGTTACTAGGAACTTTAGGAAGGACTTGACGCTCAAATGTAGGGATGGATTTCCAAATAGTGCAACCCAAATTCTGGTCTGTATAATGTCACAAATATAAACACGCACACAGGACATTATTAAGGTTAGATACTTACAGTGAACTCTCCAGTGACAGCATCAAAACCCACATGGATCGTGTGTTCAAAGTCTGAGGGGGAGGAGATCTCGGGCCTGTCCTTGTCTCTGTCCTTCTTCTTGCCTCCTGCAGGTAAAGCTCAAGGTCAGTGTGTTGGTCATCCACTGCAATGCATGTGAGTTTTTTTTGACTGTACGTGCATCTACGTACATGTGTGTATTCTCAACATCTCTCACCTTTCTCAGAGGCAAACATGGAGATGATCTTGTTTCTGGACTTCCTCTCCTCCGGTACAGACGGCAGTGGCCGAGAGCTGTGATTGGCTGACTGGGAGTCCTTGGGTCCTCCTCCTTGGCTGCTCATCCTGACAGGGGGGGCTGGGGGCTTGTCCTCACACACGCCGCTGTCACACATCTACACACAGGTACACCTGCACAGATGGGATGAAACGCCCAAATGACAATGCATACAAGAAGTATAGTAATTCCGCTGCACGCTCAATCACTGGTTCACTTCTTCCTGTTTTTTTTTTGTTTTTTTACATTTCACAATGCTAGCCTTACACGTTAGCCAAAAATGCTATGGAGAAACGGCTACAACTCAAGTAAAGCTTAGTCAACATTACACGGAGAAAGAAACAATCGAACAACAAGTTAAGAAAAACTCACACAGACCTAACTAGTCCATCCATGCCACAATCTGTGGTACCAGCACTGACTGTTGGAGCGAAGAGAACAGCGAGTGTGAACAGGAAGCAACGCTGAATGGGCGAAGTGACGTGTTGGGTCTAGTTCACTGGTACGAATGAATGAGGAAGGAAAGGAGGCAGAGAGAGAGAGAGAGAGGGAGAGGGAGAGAGAGAGAGAGAGAGGAGTGTCTTCGAGTGAGTGGGTGAGTGAGAATGGTATGACAGCTGGAGTTAAAGGGAGAGGGGGGGGGTGAACAGCCCGGGAAGAAGGAGAACTGAGCTAGATAGTGTGAAACCTCAGAAACATGTGACTTTTTTCTCCACTGGGTTTATTTGAAAGCTACAGCTACTAGCTCCTTTTGCAGATTATGACTTGCATAAAAACAATTATCACACTGCACAATGTCCTCGAGTTGTTCCCGGTTCCAAAGAGACATTTCACCTCTAAGCTTCTCAGATGGTTTCATTTAAATAACTGTTTGAGGCCCAGAGATACAAAAATAAAAACACAGGTCTGAAAAAAAGTGTTAAAAAATACAAAAATAAAAACAGATCTGAAAAAAAAGTGTTAAAAAAATACATATTTGCATAGCAGAACTTTGTTTTTCTTCTTTCCTCTCACAGTCATCATCTCACAACCCCTCAGACTCATCTCGTGACCCATTGGAGGGACCCCGACCCGTAGGTTGTGATGCATCACTATTAATAGCCCGATAATATTGCATATAATAATAGATCAATCATAGGATAATACTTCTGTGCTTTGGTTTTTGATTTGTTCTTGATTTGACTTCTTCTTCCGCCACTGGCAGACACTGAGTGTTATCCATTACCCTAATATTGTGAAAGGAGGTGAGATTGTAGACACACGCACAAAATCCTCAACCCAAAAAGCACATCTTTCAGTCTTGCAGAGCAAGCAGTTTGATAGCCTCTGAGATGCAGCCTGCATTCTTGGTGACATCACAGACAGGAAACAAGAAGCAAGCAAAGGTTTCCTCACTTCCTGTGTCTGACCGCGGATGACACAGCGCGTATGAATCCGTATAACAGACGGGGCTCACCTTTGATACACAACGCCATAAAATCTATTAAAATCGGGCTCCAACTGTGACGATATCTTGATACAGACTGCTTTCCTTAACACACAACAGCATTAGGCCTTTGAGGTTATCAGAAAATCCGTTTCACGCAAGCTGGTTTGTCCCGTGTGATAACCGAGTCCTCGGGCCACATGCTGGAGACAGTAACCTGACTCAAGGCTAATTCATTCCCCTCCCTGCATTATTTCTGAAACTTGTACTGCGTGTCTGACACTTTGTGATGGAAGCTATCCCAGCTATTACCGCTGATTCTACCATGCAGTCATTTTGAAATCACACAGACGGCTGCGTGCCACCTGTGGGTCATGCAAACTTCACATTTTCAAATCGTTATAAACACACAACTCAATGAGCCAGTCTACCCGCAGAGAGTGCGACGCTGCCCGAACTCTCTTTGCACCCCCAAATGTCTTTTCAGTGCCCAAGTACTCACCTGTTTGTGGCCTCTTCTGCGCCTTACAGACGACCAGGTAAACAATGAAAACCCTTGTATTCCCAGCAGGTGTGTGCAGCTCGCCCTCTAATGCTCATCTGTCTACTTAGCTCTCACTGCTCCTTTGCCCCTCTTTCTCCCTTTCCAGCCTTCTCAGGGCAGGTCTTAGCAGGCTGCCTCATTCCTCAGCAATCCTGGATGGGACAAGTGTATTCTTGCCACGGCAGGATAAAATTAGACCAAGTCCAGCCGTAATGTGCATTTTCAAAGTCAGTGTGTGTGTGTGTTGGACTGCATGTTGGGTGCTGGCTGGCCAGGCTTAGACAAGTTGTCTCTCAGTAGGAATTCCATTTCTGCAGGGCTTCGGGGGGGATGGGCGTGTTCTCCTGTTCATCTCACACACACACACGGCTCCTCCTCATTCCCTGCCCTAAAACACACAGTCTCCTTGCCAACAGGGGCTCCGTTGTGAGCACTTGAACATCTTTTATGTAGCTTTGAGCAAGGCTTACTGGGCGCAGCGGGAAAAACCGTTTGAGGGGAGCAGGCAGGTGCACACATCAGCACCGCAGGCTATACTTGCTTGTGTGTTTGTATAACTGCACACTCCCTATTACTGCTGCCGAATCAACAGAAAATGGTTAAGTCACTCATGAAAAACAAACAACAAAGATTTGCTAGTGAGAGAAACGCTTGATTATTGATGTTCCTTTACAATTTCAGGCTGCACTTTCCTCTCACATTCCTCTCTGTGTTGTTGCTTGTTCTAATTTATTCCCTCCAACTCTGAACACTCGGTTACCAAAAAGACCATTTTACATCCAGACAGCATCCAGACAGCATCTCTCATCTGCTGTCGGTTCACAGAAACTAGTATCTTTTCATCATCGCTGTGCTTCAGAGTCTTTCACATCCCGCTGCCATGAATAATTTCTATTCCTCATTCTCCGCCCTCTGGCTGCCTCAGAGCACTTTCTATTCCCTGTGGCTGGCCGCCATCAAGGGAAGCCCACTTCCTCATCCTGGAACTCCCCGAGCACCAGAGGCCAGCCAACCGGAGCGCAGCAAACACAGCCGCCGAGCTGTTTACAGGAAGCGGACAGTAAGCCTTTTGTATTCAGCTTCTATAAAAGGAAATTCTGCGGAGGACTTCCTGGAAGGAGTGATGAAGCCGACACACATATACACACACACTCTCTAACCACCTTTACTCCCTTTCATTCACCAACACAGAAACATACAGATACACACAGACAGACATAAAAACACACACACACACACACATCTGCTGTATGTACACACACACACACACACACACACTCTAGCTGAGCTCAGCACCTCACTGATTATTGGTCTGGCAGTGAATGAAGTGTAAACAAACTTCCCAGCTGCACACCCACACTGAACACCTTATCCTGTTATTCAAACAGCCGCCTCACCCCTGTGTCAACACTCAGACAAATCAAATCGCTAACCTGGCAACCCGAGGCCCCAGGTCGCTGTCAGGACTCAACTCTGCAATTTGGACCAGGTACAAAAATAGCCTCAGGACTCACGGTCTGTTAGCTTCAGGGTTTCTAGTGCCTGGATAACTGGTTCTTCGGTGTACCTGCAGGATCAGCTGTCTGGACTGAGGAGTCACAGATTCAAACACTCACGTGTAGCGTTTGCAGGCAGGGCCATAGTTAAGGTTTGTCAAACCCCCCCCGTGAAACCCACATCGTTTCAATACGTTTTCTGTTATCTCCCTACGTGGAGGTGTAAATGCTGTTTAAATCCCAAACCCCTGAGCTGAAGAATATCAATTTAACCACAATGAAAACCTAAACAGGCATGTTCTCTCGCCACACATAGGCCTGCATTATACTGTACGTATGTTGCACATTGTTGTACAGAACTGTAGCCTAACTTTCAATGACGTGTTATTAAACCAGCGTATGAGCTGCTTGTCAGATATTTAAAAAGGCCCATTTAAGTGAAGTAGGACTCAACTGGCTGTTATTGCAGATGTGTTGCATTAATCTCACACGTTATTACAATACTACAGTGTGCCTTTAGACTGTCATTACTCCGGTTTACATTACAAAGAAAGCAAGCCACAAAACAAAAGCCACAAACCCCTCTAACACTGGGATCTGGATCTCTTGCCTGCTGTACTTTATTTTGTGTCTCCTCAACAATTAGGGAAGAACTCGGTCTGATTGCTTCCTGTGCCAAAACAACAACAACAGCAACAACATAAAAGTTAGTAGTAACCCAACAACTACTACATTAGCAACTTGTGTGTTGAACTGGCTGCGTTGAATGAGCAAATCCAAACTCACCAGTTTGCTGTCAACCGCAAAGATATCAACCGCAGTCCGGCCAAACTCCCGAAGCTCCGCCCCGCTTCTGCTGACCTGCAGTCCGTTAAAAGTCCAGATCCGACGCTGAAATCCCACAAACGTCCCTGTGGATCCGAGTAACGTTATCGTCTTTATCCCTGTCTTTTTTTTCTTTTTCTTCCCCCCCAGTATCCTTAGCCTAGCTCTTTCCTTGGCCCGGGGAGGAGCCTGGAGGAGAGGAAGCGGAACTTGCCGGGTTCCGTAGCGCTCATTGGACCAAACGCAAAGAGGCGCGTAATACGCAGCTGTCAAAGCTGCCACTTCCTCTGTGCACCACGTCGGGCTGTAAACAGCAGACACAACACCGGAAACACTATGACCTTCGTTTCAGAATAAAATGTAACCTGCTCTATAATCTATAGTGCATGCATATAAATATATAAAATCTAAATTAGGGGCTGCAACAAACGATCATTTTCATTATTGATTAATTACTAGTTGTTTTCTTGATTCACCGATTAATGGTTTGTCTATAAAATGTCAGAAAATAGTGAAAAATACGGACCATTTATTTTGAAGGCTCCTACCGGACACTCAAAGTAGGCCAAACAATCAGAGTTTAGGAACGTCATTAAAGCAACAACGACAACCACCGTGGGTAAGAGAAAAAATAGTTAATTACAGATAAATCACACGCCTCTCTGTCTGTAGTCATTTATAATAGACAAGATAACGTTGGCGTGGAACTCAAACCAGCAATTAGCTAACGTCACCGTCAGGGTGAACGCTGAACATGTAGCTTAGCGTCAACGCTAATGTAGTTTTCTGTAACTAGCTAACATTACGCCGAGTTACGTTATCCTAACGGTTATATAACATTAATGAAGGGACTAGAGTACTGTAGCTGTGACTAATGAAGCGGCTTATAATCCGGTAGGGAGGCGTGGGTTAGCCGCTTGGCTAGCTTACTTTGCTGTCCAACAACGTTGACTTCCACTGTAGGAATCCGTGTATGCTGCTTCTCTGCAAGTCTGTACCTGGTTCAGCTGTTCCTGAAGTCACAGCCTGCGACTCCCACGTCTCCGCACGCAGCGGACAGGCTTTTGTGAGCTCTGTCAAAAGCCCGTGGGTCTGTTTTGTCTGCTACAGGTGTCATGTTTCCCCGCCCGTGGAGGTTCGGTTGGGACCGGTTAAGTGAGGTGGACCTTTTCACAGAACGCCATGACACCAGCGCAGAGTCTCTCTCGCAGGCCATCAGAGCCGCAGCGTCCGAGGAGCCGGACGCAGACGGCAGCGTGCTGTTCGGCCACCTGCAGGGCACTGTGGTCGGCCTCAGATATTACACAGGATTGGTAAGGATCAATCGGGGTCACAGAACAGAACTGCCGCATAGTGCAGATATATGGGTTGGGGAACCTTCAGATGATCTGTGTTTTGCACTCTGGGTAGGTGAATCAAGGGGAAATGGTCGGATTAGTGCGACAGCCCCAGAATCCACACGACCGCAATGCTGTGATGGTCGCCAACATTTATGGCAACCAAGTGGGTCATATAAAGCGGCAGCTGGCAGCAGCTATGGCCTCTGTCATGGACAACAATTTGGCTAAAGTAGAGGGGTGAGTATATTGTTATTGTTATTGGCCTCAGCATTTTAAGGATTGTTGGCCTACAAGTCCTTTCGTCTCGTTGCTGTGCCAGGGTAGTGCACTCAGGGACGAGAAACGCGTTCACCATGCCAGTGATCCTGTCTTTCTGGGGCAAGGAAGAGAACAAAAATGCTGTGATTGAAGCCATGACACGCCACGGGTATAAACTGAACACGGGTGGAAGCAAAGCAACAGGTACAAATGCAAACGCACTCAACCGTCCGACTTCACATGCCTCCCGATTGCGACCTCTGACATTTTTCTATGCAACAATGTGGTCTACATGGATACATATTAGTTTTCTGTCATTGTCAGTAACGTCGCTGTTAATTTTGTGTGTGTGTGAAGGCGCTCTTGCATTGGCATCTAAAAAAGGTTTGACCATCCCACTAACTGCAGAGGAGGTAATCTATTTTAAATTGAGATATTAAAAGTATAGCATGACCTTTTATACACCGTTCAGTTCAACATTTGCCATTCATTCAAACAACAATGTAAGATTTGCATTTGTTTTGGTATGCCGAGGAAAATCGCAGAGCAACATCCTCTTCCTTACCTAACCGTTTTTGACTGTAGATTCTGTTTTAACATCCCCTTACTTACTTCTTAGATTTACCCGAATGTCATATTATAATGAAATAAACTGAATCATGTCCTCTGCAGCAGGTAACGATTCTTTTTTTTCATCCAGCTGAAGAATGCATTTGACAACCTTTTTGAGGACTTGATGGAGAGTAAAGATGGAGAGAAAGAAGCAGTGGAGGTGTGTTTAGAAATTGAAGCTTATTCTAATATTGGACAGGTTGTAGGTCAGTGTGGATAAAGGCATCGGCTAAACCATACATTTCTTGGACTTGAATATATATATATATAATGTGTGTATGTGTATATATATATATTTATTTATTTTTTCTTATTGCAGTTGTAAGCGTCTTGCACCCCGAAAAAGTCTTGTTGCTGTTGCTGTGCATTTCTATCAATGTCTTGATGCAGCTTTAACGTGACCGTGCAGCTCTCTTTCTCTGCAGAGTGTGGGTACTCCTCTCCTGCCTCACCAGAAGCAGGCGCTGTCCTGGATGTGTGCTCGAGAAAACAAATCGGTGCTGCCGCCCTTCTGGGAGAAGAGAGGCGAGCTGTACTATAACAGCCTCACATGCTACTCTGCCAAAGAAATACCAGAGCGAGTTCGCGGGGGAATACTGGCAGATGACATGGGACTGGTGAGTAACACACACACATTTCACGCAAATCTGACTACACAGACGCTACAGTAAATGTGTTACCTTTAGACATGGATATGCAATATCATTACTGCAACTTGTAAATTAACTCGTGATGTTTGCTCACAAAACTGGAAATTGTGTTATGAAACCTCCTAATTCAGGCTGGTTAACATGTTTTCTCCAGTTATATGAAGGAAAGCTAAAAAGGCAGCCATCAGAACATTTGCCACAATAACAGGCTTCACCCTGCTGCTATCTAAGCAGACATGAATTGACGCTTAAGCCCCTGTTTGTTGTTTTCCAGGGAAAAACTCTGACAACCATCGCTCTGATCCTCACCAACTTCCACAAAGGAAAGCCTCTGCCTGTGGAGAAATGTGTATGTGTATCTGTGTGAATGTGTTCTTTTCAATCAATATGCAGTCTAAGTGACTTGTGTTCAACCATCATTAAGTGTTTGTTTACATGTGTGCAGGAGGGGCAGTCTTCACCAATGAAAGCCAAATCCAAAACACAGATGGCCGCCAAACTGGAAGGTAACTTACTCTAAATTAGCAGATTCAGATTTGCTGGCTTTTATTTATTTTTCTGCCTCATCTTCAGCCTTCCTTTATATCTCTTTGTGAGTGTGTGTGTGTGTGTGTGTGTGTGTGTGTGGAAATTCACAGAAAAAGATCACAAACAGCAGAGTAGATGTGGTGTTTTTGTTTCAGGAGGCAGCTGTGGAGCAGGAGTGAGTGATGAAGCAGCTGGTTGTCTATGGTCAGACCTGTAAGTTTACTTTAATTGAATCTGGCATGCTCACAATATATTGTCACTGATACGTTGTTTTTATTATCACTGCCTAATTTAATAGTGTAAAGGTAAGAATGCAAATTTCAAGTGATCTGGATATCGTATGTTAGAAAAATATTCTACTTGAGACCAGGTTGAAAATCATTACTCAGGTTACTTTATTCTTGCGCAAGAAGGAGCAGAGTTATATCACATACAGATATGTTCAACAACTCACACAACGCTAAGCTATGCTGCTCGAAGGGCTGTCTCCCTTCTTCAGCTTTTATACCTAGTGACACCCAAGTGTTACAACAGGGCGTCACCTCAGAAATAGAAGACCCAGGAAGCCTTAACCATCAAAGGCAAGTCCAGGGAACTGAATAAAAGTTGAAGTCCCGAGGCCAAAAGGTCATAAGGCAATAAAACCATTTAGATAAGGATGCAGCTCTTTAAAGTCTGTGTTCATCTTGTGAAGTGTAAACATACAGATACAGATAACACATTTGTATCTAGGACCTCCTGCGGTCTCAACTGTTACACCACGTTTTCCTTATGGTCACTAAGTTATTTAACACAAACAAGCCTTATTTTCCCAACAGTT
>JAVQJF010032138.1:0-43019 GCA_036023855.1 Gadopsis marmoratus
GCCCTACAAAATGACCTCCAGCAGGCCAACTGGTGTGAATGTGTCTGACCAAACAATCAGAAACAGACTTCTTGAGGGTGGCCTGAGGGCCCGACGTCCTCTGGTGGGCCCTGTGCTCACTGCCCGGCACCGTCGAGCTCGGCATGGCATTTGCCATAAAACACCAGAATTGGCAGGTCCGCCACTGGCGCCCTGTGCTTTTCACAGATGAGCGCAGGTTCACCCTGAGCACATGTAACAGACATGAAAGGGTCTGGAGAAGCCGTGGAGAACGTTATGCTGCCTGTAACATCATTCAGCATGACCAGTTTGGTGGTGGGTCAGTGATGGTCTGGGGAGGCATATCCATGGAGGGACGCATAGACCTCTACAGGCTAGACAACGGCACCCTGACTGCCATTAGGTACCAGAATGAAATCCGTGGACCCATTGTCAGACCCTACTCTGGTGCAGTGGGTCCTGGATTCCTCCTGGTGCACCACAATGCCCGGCGTCATGTGGCGAGAGTATGCAGGCAGTTCCTGGAGGATGAAGGAATTGATACAATTGACTGGCCCCCACGCTCGCCTGACCTATATCCAATAGAACACCTCTGGGACATTATGTTTCAGTCCATCCGATGCTGCCATTCTGTCCAGGAGCTTGGTGATGCCCTGGTCCAGATCATCTCATTAGGAGCCCCGATGTTGTCAGGCAGCATACGAGCACGTGGGGGCCATAGGAACTACTGAGTACTATTTTGAGTTGCTGCAATGACATTTCAGCAAAATGGACTAGACTGCCGCATCACTTTTTCACTTTGATTTTTGGGGTGTCTTTGAATTCAGCCCTTTGTAGGTTGATAATTTTCATTTCCATCACGATGTGGCATCCTTTCGTTCCTAACACATTACCCAGTCCATATCAGTATAGATACACAGCATGATTTTTATTTTTTCTCCATTGAGATTTGATGCATTTTCAAAGTGTTTCTTTAATTTTTTGTTTATACAAACGAACCGTTCTATTGAATAAATTGTGTATTGAATGAATTGTTGTATGGTCAGTTAAATACATTGTACAGTGTAGTCTTTATGATCATTATATTAAAATGAATGACAGAATCATTATAAGAATTATGCGAGTCTAGTAAGAGTCTACAGGCTGGATGGTTGTTTTGCTCTCTTCAAGATTTATATAAAATTTTTTATGTTACCCCTAACCCATTATTTGTATCGCCTATTATTGAATATACGGTCCTGTAAAACTATGACATTACAGGATTGTCATGGGAGGGGGGTAACAAGGATTAGACCCAAATGCAGACAGCACAGGCAGACTGGAGCAGTTCAGTGTTTTGAACACAAGATTAGTTTACGTAAGTACAGGAACGGAGACAGAAGAACAAGGAACATAAAAAGGGCACGGCAGGGACACAGAAAGTTAGCACACGTCAAGCAGTATGATTCAACAAGCAAACCATGCAAAGCCACCGGTATATATAGGGAAGTGGCTAATGAGGGAATCAGGGTCAGGTGAGTAATGGGAAGCAGGTGTGGATAATCAATGAGAGACACAAGGGCAGGTAAGGAGTTCCAAATCAGGAAACCACAGGATGTAACAAGGAATAACTTTAGAGGATGGGGCTCATCATTTTTTTTGTGATCAAACCTTTACTAAACTTTATTATATTGATATTTGTTTTCATAATGTAACAATGGGGAAAAAGAAAATGAAAGTCGTTGTCGAAATTAATAACAACAATGCACACAGTCAGTATCCTACAGAAAAATAGCAACTATTTTTCTTTTGGGTCTTGTTGTTTATGTAGAAAAAAAAGGCAGGGGTGCACACAGTTCTTTTTAGGTGCAGGACAGAGAGCACATATCAGTGGATGTCCACAACACAGAAGGGCTCACATAACAAAAAAAAAAAAATCTTTTATTTTCTTGTTTCTACAACATTCATAAGTTAAATCCTACTAACATTATTGTCTCAAAGATGTTGTCCTCTTTTTGAAACCTTGCAATAATTCATTGCATAGACTGAAGGGAAGATTTGGTGATTTTCTGACTGCATACTGCAAGAGCTCAAATGAGTTTTGGATTCAGATTTCTGCTTGCATCCAGCTGCCATCCAGACAAACAAATGGAACCATAGTCCAAGCAAAGCCTAATGCACCACGGAGAGGACATTAGAAACACATATCCTGTTTTATTAATGTGGTCAATACAGTCCATTAGGTCAGGGATTTAAAAGCCACAGAGCTCTTCCACCTCCATTAATATTTTCCTCTGACCCATGGCAATCTTTTTTTTTATTTTGTAGAAAAAAAAGGCCAAGCTGCTTTCCATATTCCCCAAACAGCACAACCATAAAACTGTTATGTTCACTGTATATAGCATTTGCATATTTTATATTCTGGTCATGAGAGTCGAGTTGTGAATAATGGGAAGGTAACGTCATGAGTTTCTGAGGTAACTGGTAATGTTATGATGGGCATCCCTCAGTTTCTCAAGATGACATTCATGGCCGTCCATTTGTGGTCTGTCTTTGGACAGATTTTCCTCAACAAACCAATTCCATGTGTTAGCCAAGGCTGATTAACCATTGGTTAATCCATTGACCACTGATGTTGACTTGATCTGGATATCTGAATAGGCAAATGCTGTGCATTATTTTGTAGGCAAAATAAGGAATAAAGAATGCTAGAGTGAGTCAGATAGTTGATAATGTTGGAAAAGGCGATGTCAACACATTAATGATCAGTGACCCCAATGTCTTTACATAACATATTACTCAAACTGATACCATACGACAATTTCATGGGTGAGACCCACACGGTATGCGGTTAGGAGAAGGAACAAGTCAAATGTAACTCAGTAGCCAAGAAGTCCTGAGGGCATATAGACATAATAACTGGTAACAGTTAAGAGGATTTATTTATAACAGTGAATTTACACCAGTCAGCCACAACTTGATGACCACTGACAGGGGAACTGAAGAAGATTGATTATCTCTTTACCATGGCGCCTGTCAGTGGGCGGATATGTTAGGCAGCAAGTGAACATTTTGTCCACAAAGTTGATGTGTTGAAGCAGAAAAAACAGGCAAGTGTAAGGATGTGAGCGACTCTGACAAGGTCCAAACTGTGATGGCTAGACAACTGGGTCAGAGCGTCTCCAAAACTGCAGCTCTTGTGGGGTGTTCCCGGTCTGTAGTGGTCAGTACCTACCAAGGAAGGAAAACCGGTGAACCGGCGAACAAGGCTCACTGATGCACACGGGGAGCGAAGGCTGGCCCGTGTGGTCCGATCCAACAGAAGAGTTACTGTAGCTCAAGTAGCATCACAGTTTGTTGCATAGCCAGACTGAAGAGTTGGCACTGGAAGGCTGCTGGGTTCTTGTGGTCTACATTTTGACAGTTGCACAAACTCTATAATCAGATACTGTAAATTGCCAAGTAAAAGCAAGCATTCAAATAATGGATGTTCATGTTTTCCAGGCCATATGTTGAAATATACAAGGAATTTTGAGAATAAAAGCTTCTCTCTATTTGAAGCCTGTTTCAAATAAAGACCTGGTTCTCTTTACAGGTGAGGCAGATATGAGATTTTCTGGTATATTCAAGCCAAATTTAAGAATTTAGTCAGTCTGGCAAAAGGGCTAAGATTTCAAACTGTGGCATTCCCTCTGAAGAGAGGTGATTATGATTTTCAACATTATCTGTCTATATTTGATTTTAAAGTGATACTCCTCCCCAGATTTAATTGCTCTCCAAAGGACAGCGGACATAGTCAGCCTGAATTTATGACATTTGCACATGTTGCTATAAAAACTATCTATCGCTTATGTAAGACTTAACTAACATTTCAGTCAAAAAAATGCACTGAAAAAGGTGTTCATGCATGACAATGCTTGGGGGCTATCCTAAACCCTACAGGTACAGGCATAGAGGATGTAAACAGGAGAAAGAATGTCACAAGAGGTTGAGTCGGACTTTTGTCAAAATGGTAAATAGTTACATAAGCTGTGAAATCTGCTGTGTACATCTTTGCCCTGTTTTATGTGAAAAGAAATACTTCTTTTTTGTCGTTTGCTAAGAGATCACTGACATGGCACCCGGTATTTTCTGGCACCATTAGAGCATATCTGTGTCTGTGCACTATAAGGTTGTCAAGTTATTTCCCTCTGTAGTCCCATTCATAGCTTGTGTCAGACCACTTCCTATGACAGTAATGGTTCTTTAAAAGCTTGGCAGAGGTGTATTCCCTTTGCTGTCTGACAATGCAGCAATGGTCAGAGCCCACCTTATCCCACACCTTCCCTCTGCACCCTTCCCTCTCACAAAATCACTATTTCATATGTGTACATGTGTAGTGAATGCTGATTCACAGAGACATTATTCTGCACAAAGAGATTCATTGGGTGCAGTGTCATGGTCTCATTCCAAGGATCTGTAGTGAGCAGTTGAGAATGTTCCTGTTTTCTTTTCTTTTGTATTGTATCCTGATTCCCAGGGCAGAGAGGGACAAGGCAGATAGCATAAAGAGATAAGACACAAAACCCTTTTATTCACCAACAGGTTGGAATCAGGGAAATTAATTCAGTCTTATTATCTGACTCTTTCAGGAGCCAGAGGGCTGAAACTTGAATGTCGTCTGCAGAGATTTTCCAAAGTCGTGTACTAATGCTGGTAGTGTATGCCATTCAATTTCCATATAAAATATGAAATTAAGACTTCATTGAAATGTAACAAACTTGAATAGTTCATAACTGGTAAAATAATGGATTTATTTGATGTATCAGCTGCAATGATTTATTTGTTTTCTCACAGGAAGAGGCAAATGAAATGGAATGTAGGTTGGAAAGTAGCTTAGCGTAAAAAGCAATACGGGCTTCCACAGTGTTATTGTAAAAATGAATGTTTTGCATGCCTTGCTTGGCACAGATTCTGAGATGGGTACGGTTTGACCCCTAACAGGGTCCCACAAGGTTACCATGCACTCCCTACCATGTTCGTCCAGTAACCCCATACATCAGTGGTGACACGGGAAAAATTAATGTCACTGAGATCCAGAGACCAGTGATGCTGTTGATGGCATCTTGCTCAGTACGCAGACACATGAGGGATCAGCTAAGGTCATCCTCAGCAAAGCATTATATATTAGAATTAATATTAAAGCAAAGTAAATATCAGGCTTCCTTCTCCCTCGGCTGCTGTTTGAGTAGAATTTATATTAAATACTACATGCTGACAATACATATAACACGGGATAAGACATATTCTCCATAATATTTTCACTGTTGTTGTAAAATATGGTGGATCTTTACCTGCATTAGAAATTACATTTGTAAAGCTGTTAAATGAATAGAACCGATAATCATATCTTAAGAATTAACTCTGTATTTTGCATATGAGGAACATTCTGTATAAGGGTAGAATAACTGGAGTGATAAGATGAGCAGATCTCTGTGAGAGGCTCCCCGATTTTAATTATGCCATCATTAATAACACATTATAGATCAGTCTTAGGGAGACACAATTTATCATGTTAGCTGAAGGGTCACAAACATGATGAAGTGATTAAAAGCTAATGTTTAGTTAATGATCATTGCAATACTTGGAATTCAACAGAACACAAGCTCTCCATGGCCATTTTTCCAGACTGCTATGAAGAAGACATTAAATGATTAATACCTCAGATACTGTGATAACACAAATACCTTAGGTCTTGCATTGATTACATTCATGATAATACGATCTGTGTGAACTCATTACAATAAATTATTATTTGCAATGATGTGCCTTTTATTATGTTCTAGTCGTCAGTACAGGTGATTACCTTTTTTAACCTGTAATTAGAGCGTTTTACCTTGAAATTGCCTAGTATACACGTACTTCATTTGTACTGCGTTTTTACTTCCTACGATAACTGCATATTAACCTTATGACTACTTGTTCCTCTTACAACAATATCTAATAATATTAAATAAAGGTAATTTAATTGCTTATATAACCATTACTGAAAGTTACTTAACATTATGCTGGGTAACATCTGCACCATTTCACGTTTTGTTGTTGCCTACAAACTTTGTTTGTCCTATAGTACAAGGTATTACCTTTACATCAATACCTCATTATTGTGGCCTAAAATAATATGCTACATAGAAACTATACAGCAGATATTTAGTTACTACTGCTTTGTGTTCTGAATCAAAAGCATGCCTCTAGTGGTTCTCACTACTAGTGTAAGGGGTGTTCACCGGTGAGTACTAAGTGTATGGGTAAGATGCCCCAACTACTGACTGAGCCTAACCCCTTGAAGGAAAATGTATAATGATTACCAACTATTGGCATGTTACAAACAGACAATACATACTACAAGAAACAAGGAGAAGGAGGGATACGGGGGGTGCAGGGAGAGAGTGAGAGAGAGAGAGAGAGAAGAGAGAGAGGGCAGCATTCCTGCCTGCAGTAACCTTGATGACACCCTTCATTACTATGTGCAGGCTGACATCTTGACAGAGGCATTCAGCACCAGATGGAGGGGAGGGACACCACACCATTCCCACCCTCCGCTCGTCCTTTGTAGAGGGGCAGCATGAAGGAAGTTGTGGGTAGGGAAGAAAAGGAAGGGGTAGCAGTAGCGTTGGTGCACAGCTTGACTGACACTGCACTGGCTCAGCTCCACAAGGCAGCCCTTGTCCTTGTGCCTTGACAGCAGGTGGCCTAAACTCTGGCCTGACCTTGCCATATCAAAAACCTTAGCCTACTACTCTGTATGAAGCAGGAGGACCCTCACTCCAACCCTTGTGCAATTCCCAAAGATCCCCTATAGACACGTGAATGCAAGTATGCTTCATCACAAATTTGAAATCATCATCATTTTGTATTGATGATGTTCACAGTTTATCATGAAAATCCTCTTCTATGCAATAAGTGGATACTTCTGCTTAACTCACTTTGATCCAGACTTCGTTTGTAGAAACCAAAGTGCTAATGAATGTAAATGTATTGTAATTAATAATGGATGTAAGAGGTGTTGAGGCTACTTAAAACGACAGTGTTGATTTGAATGCTACAGTATGACACAGACATCAATCTAACAGTCCCAGTGCTTCGAGAAATACAGTCATGGTGGACTGATCAAAGGTGGCATTGCCAGCAAGTTCCCTTTAAGGACATTGGCAGTTAGCACAGGGCTGCCCGGCCTCTTTGTCTTCCTGGCAGCCCTTTGATGAGAGCCCCCTGGGTGATTCACTCTTACTTACAGAAGTGCACACGGCTGTTAAGAATTGGATCAAAACAGATTGAGAGGGGGTTGAATGCACAGGGAGGAAGAGTGGAGCAAAGGATTAAAAATGGGAGACAGATAGGAAGGATAGAGAAACAATGTGTAAAAAGTAAGAGATGGAGCATGGTGCAGACAGAGGGTGACTTAAAGGGAGGGAGGATTAAAATGTTGAAATATTCAGTCCTATTCAGCAGTTCATTGTTGTCACATTGAAAGACAAAAGGTCACTGTATTTAAAGACCTTCCTGTCCTGGGGTGGGCAACATGGGTTGTGCAATCAACTCATCAATTTGAACAGTGAATCAGTCACACTCATCTTCACATGGTTACAAATCTCATGTAAATTTAGATGAATCTCTGACCTACTTAAATCATCAGCCATGACAGTTTTGCATGGACTTTGCCAGGCTCCAACAGTGTGTATTGCCTGAGCCGTGGGGCGAATCCAAAAGGTTTTCTGTTGTATACGTTAAATGGAGATCCAGGTAAATGGTGATGTGTGAACGAAGAGACAGGGTGCACTCCAGAATATTTCAGATGTATTTAACCCTAACCCTCATCCTTTCATACTGTCCCTTTCATCTGTGTTCAGGTAAGCTCTTTGAAACTTGTTTCAATAGTCAATATAAGCATAACCAAAATCTTACTATTACCTTTACCAATTGCGTCTTGCCAAGCCTTAGCTGTGATGCAATGAATACCCAACTGATTAGCAGAAAACCTTCTATAGATATGATATGCTGTTAATGAAAGTTCTGTCTGACGCAGTGAAGAAACATTACAAGTAATAATAAATTTCTCTGAATGCAGATTTTGATGATGCATGTTCATCAGATAAGGAACTAAGGTTGCTCAGCCTTATTCTTCTGGAGTCTTTCTCTGTCCGTACATTGCCACTATGTCCATTTTAAAGCTGTATTAATTGATTTTTTGGCCTCTGTGAGGCAAAAAAGCATCAAAATATGCTGACAGACACACCATGTGATCAGTTTATAGATTTTATGGGTAACATGTTATCTAGAACTATTTTTCTGAGGACGGCCTCCTACAGGGGTTTATGAGATCTGCTAAGACTCAACCATATGGTACACATGATAGGATAAAAACCAAATCAATGAGTTAGAAGAGACTAAAAAGCCCTGTAGAGCTGCAGAGTTTGGTGTTTCATTGCGATCTCCACATTATGAGGGACAGTTTTTTTCATTACTCAGTCACACGCAACATGGAACATATCTGTTGTTCTGTACATTATACATTGAAATGCAGCATTGTCTGTCTCTTCTGCCATGTTTGTCTGCAGTGTAATATTTCATCCTATCATTGATTGGCAGCAGCACTGGTTCCTGGCTGTTACTGCAGCGGCAAGAGGCACATATTAGACCTGCTAAATTTTGGCGGCAGATGGCAAAACACGTGCGCTCCCATGGGGTGGCAGCCAGCTGGCCTCTCTTTGCCACTGTGACTAGGGTGAGCAGTAAAGTTGCTACTTTATGTACATTGAAATAGGAAACATTTCGCTGATTCCTACTCAGCAAGAATTGTATTCAGGCATGTCACGAGAAGTGATTCAATATGGTTTGTTTGTATACATTATTATTGGTTCATGGTTAGCATAGCTCAGTTGTATGGAGGTTCAAGGGTGCCTGTAGGGGAATTAGTATTTAAGAATTAAATATCTATTATCTATTATCATTGATACAACTGAAGCTGCCTGAACAGAGAAGCTTCAAATTACAAATGCATCATTCTTTAATGCCATGATATCAAAATGGCATTGTAATGCACTCATTTGTTCGAAGTCAGCCTTGACTATCCTTCCGGCTCAACAAGCCCTTGCCTTATTCAAAGAGGGTTATGTGGTAATTTCAGATTCTATATAATGCAAATGAAACCAAGAAGCCCTCATAAATAATGCAAACAACCTAAAGACATAACACCAAAACAAATGCACATGGCTGAGGTTGCTAGGCGACAGGCTCTTTAACTATGGTGAAGGTAATCCCATAGCCATTTACTGTATGGTTCAGCCAGAGAGCTTTAATAGCTGCAGCAGTCTGGAGGAGCTGATGAAATCATTGCAGAGCAGCCTAAGTCTGTTTACTGAAATGTGAGTAAACTGAACAAAACAACATGAATGGCATAACAAGCCCTGTATTTTAGTAGCATGTGTTTATATTTAAGGCAGAGAATGGGAGGCGGATGCAGTAAATTAGCAATGCCAAAAAGCATCATGTCCAACCGAACCTACAGTTAAAGCAGTGAAACACGTGTAGTGTACCGAGTAATTAATAGGAACAAATATACTATTACAACCAATTCACAATTCACTTGGGACAAAGGAACTGCCACAAACAAGTTATCTTGTTTACGTGTTTGAATTGAAATCAGGCTGAAGTACACACTGCATAGAAAACATTGTGTGTGTGAAATTTGGAATAAGTTGCTTTTAATTATTTATGATGAAAAAATACAAACTGTCAGATAACAGGCTTCTCAGGTAATATTCCTCTCACACAGATCAGCATATCACCATCTTTGCAAATATAACTGTGATACCTAATGAACTTGCCTTAAAAGCAATACTCCACAGCCAGAAACTTTGTAGCATGATAATCACACTGACTTGCTATTTGGTTTTCCCGTCATTATTCAGACCGTCGTCATGCTCAGGTTAGCCATTTCTTTTTTGGCACGTGTTAATCATATTTGTTGAGAGTTGATAGCCACCAACAAAATAAACCGTTATAAATTAACAGTTTCACAGTCTCCTAATGTGACGAATCCTTGAATAAGTTATTAAGAGCAGACTTTATGAAATTAAATCCTAGGTTTAGTAAAATGTAAGCATCATCATGAAAGGCCCTCCAAAATATCTCATTAGAGTTTTAAAGTAATTGCACATAAACATTTGCATGCCTATGTATATTCGTTAGACATATCAGAAGCAAAATTGCTATGTCACAATGACACATTTTCACATTGTCTCACAATGGCTCACTAGTGTGGTATCAACATAGTCTAATTACTTGTCCTACAAATCATAATTTGTTTTGCCAAAGATTCCTCTCAGTAGCATACAAAATAAGGCCAAAGGTAATCCCATTGATTAGTGTCGTGTGAACTCAGCACCTTTCCACAATGAGGTGAGCATGCCGTCCCATTAAAATTAATTAATTACCTTTTGCCATTTGGGAACCATTTAAATTTGTAAAAATGTGCCTGGGCCAGGCAAGGTTAATTGGGCATTTAGCTCTCAGAGCTCCCCTTAACACCCAGGAGGAGCTTGTCCCTAAAACAGAAGCAGGTCCTTAATAAAAGTAGCACAGTGACCCCTCCAATACACAATAAATGGCTTCTTGTCTTTGACCCCACATATCCTGATGCTGATAAATGGATACATATGAATGTGTCTACACAACTTTACTCTATCATACTACAATCCCTAGAAAGTAGGAGAGGAAGGCTAGAAAGGTGTTCCAGGCTTGTTTTTTGAAACTGTGATCACTGTGCGAGTGTGTGTCTCCCCCCTGACAGAGACAGATGGAGAGGGAGCCACCAGATTTACCAGAGGAAGCCGTTTATAGAATATTGTCAGGGGAGAGTAGGCAGTTTCTGAAATACAGCTTTCAAGTCACAGCCATCAATCTCGCCAGTGCCTGTCTAGATCAAGCAGGCTGGAGAGCTAGTTTGTTAGTGTTCACAGAAGATGAGTGTGTTACGCTACAGTATTCTGAATCCTCTGAGACAAAACAGCCGCCAGCAGCTTCATGCAGCAGCCTCATGCAAAGACAAGTGGAAAGGTGAAGCTGTCGGTCATCACTATGCAAATAAATTGCCCCATTCTGTCAGTCAGACAGTGGAACTAGGGCAGTACAAGTGGAGGTCCTGTGTTAATGAGCAGCCTCTTAGGGCCGTTTGCAAGCACATATACATCGGGGAGTAGCAACATGTTAAACTAATTTGACCGTCCGAATGTTGACCCTGTTTTAATCGGATGACCCTGTTAACCCCTTAAACATTCTATGCTAACGTAATGGACTCGATGATAGTAATGTTCTTCCAAAATTGTAGTATTTCCTTATGTCATTGACAGGTCACTTGAACATGAAAATAATTAATTATTACAACGACTGGTGGGGGAGGAGGAGCAGGGCTCATTCATTTTCTGCCATAAAAGGGGGGCACCAAGAGTTTTAAACTGGTTAATATTGGGTTTAACGATGTCATAAAAAATATGCCAATAACATAAAATATATGGGGTGGCAAAAGGGGTGACATAAAAATGATTTCATGCTTTGTCAGGCCAACTCACACTTACTGTTTATGTAACATGGTGATGATTAGCAAAGTAGTAATGACAAACTAGAAGAATATAACAGTCCAAACAACAGACACTTGTCATATGGATGGATGGAAATTATATAATCCTTCACACATAAACTGAGTATTTACTGCTGTTATGTGACTTAAAATATGAGTCAGACTTTTATGAGGAAGCATACTACAGAAAACCACATATTCTGCCATTCAACATTCAGCTAGCAAGACTCAGGTTCTGCTGAAAAAAAGAGAGTCTGAATCCTTATTAACAACAAGCTGCAAGACTTTGATACTGGAAGCTCCATCCATGTCTTTATTTCTTTACCACCAATGAGCTGTTAATAAATTTAACCATTGAGTTCAATATAAAAAAAGAGGGCAGTGTTCCCTTCCAATAAAATAGAAGGGTTCAAATTCCATTACCACAATAACTTTTATCCTGCTGTGCAATGTCCCGCTTTTGTAAGTCTCCAAATCTAATTGGACCATATGGCTTGCAAGGCTATGATGAAAGAAGTTATATTGGAAATGAATGTTATGTTCAATAAATACACAGTACACTGTGGTCCAATAACCTTAATAGTTTTAATACAGAAACCATGTGTTACTAGCACCGTGTGCTTGCACAACTGTCCAAAATATATTTTTAAGCATCAATTGAGGAGCCCAGGAAAACCTTGAAAATGAAATAATTATTATATTTTGACAAAAACTGAAGATGAATCCATCATTTAGGTCAAGTCTAGAAAGAACTTTAACTCTCACCTCAAACTGAAAGAAAATTGTTCTTGCAAACAAGAAAATATTCAGAATTCAGAACATTACAGGATGTACTGGTACATACAAACCCATCGCAGCATCAACAGCACACCCAATATTCACTGCAAAATCCACTCTTCGCTACAGTTACATCAACAACTTCAAATTCAGAATGAACATCATTCTTATCATTAGTGCAGAACCTATAACCTTATCAGTTGGCAGGTGATAATTCACGTTTATAGCACAGGATTCTGTCATGCTTGTCATTTTTTTTTCTTTCATCTACATCCACCGGGTAGAAGCATAAATCTACTAAAAGGAAGGATGGGGTGAACACTCGGGAGTAGTTTGCGTCACTCTAATTACTCCTCCGCTAAAATTGTAAGGCAGTAAGTTCTGGCAGGTTAACATCTATGATACTGGCTGCTTTTGTAACTAGTGGATTGATTCTCACACCATTGCTTGAAAATGTGATGCCTGAATCTAGTGGAAATGCACATTTGCCATCACCTTCCGAAGCATCTAGGACATATACATTTTGTGCTCAACAAACGTACGATACAGCCAGTCACCGAGGAACAGAGCGCTGAGATATTGTGGCTAATGGCTACTGACACTGTATGAGCATTAGCATGAGGCACAACCCTCTTTCTTGTTCAGCCACACGCATAAAATAGTGATTCATATTAATGTTGGATATTATAAATGCTTTTCTGGTCTCTGGTTGTTAAATGAGGAATTGCAGTGTTCAATTCGCAACTTCGGGTTTGCATGTAGAGATGCATTTGTGCATCAAAACAGAAGCTTTGCTGAACAGATCACGACTGTAGGAGGCTGACTGTATCTCACACTCTGTGGTTTTCATGAAAATGTGTTTTCTGAATTGTTAGATCTTTTGTGCAAGTTTATATTTACAGAAAAACTGCTTGCACCTTTTGTATCATTTACAAAAATTGACTCATTATTTCATGTGTTCTTTGCAAATGTGCGATTTTGCTCTGCACCCGAGGGTTATCATCTATAAAACCACAGCTGAAAACAAAACCTCATAATATCAAGACAGGTCCTCAAACCACACTAGTTTTCATCACGCACAAAACTGCATTAAGGTGTTTCAAGTCATTTTCTTCTTGCTCTGAGCCATATGACAACATTTTGCACCTGAAATACTTCATGCTGTTATTTTTGTGTGGGTTGTCACAAAATTCACTCTGTAGAATGCCCTTAACATTGGCACTCACACATTTCTGTCATCCACAGCTGTTAACAAGATTCTAGAATAACAACAGCCTTGAGGTGTTTACGGTGTAGTGTCTTCAATTATCAGGAGAGCTACCTGCCAGGTTGTGTCTAATTCCTTGCAAGGCGAGAGTGTACACTAACAAGTGTGTTTCTTCCTGTCAGCTGTTTTTCTGCCCAGAGGAAAGCACAAACTTAACAATAAGCTCACCTGTTCCTTGTTAATGGGCTTTATTTAGTTGACATTTATTTAACTGAGCCTGGATTCTTTCCCCCACCTATCTATTATATTAGGGTATGCGTTTTGTCCCACTTCCTATCACTCCAGTCTGCTTTCCTGTTGTCTGGCGGCTCTGGGTGCTGTGAACTTATTCTTGTGAACAAATGTGTTTCTTTTCTCTTTTCGGTGCTTTAAAAAAGTGTGTAGAAAATGATCATTAAAATCTGATTTCCCATGTAAATTTCACGATATCATATTTTAGATTTTTTTTTCTAAAACCTTGGGATGTACGTTGTTGCCACCTTGTTCTGATAAAACTCCTATTGGATGCAAAATCTTTGATAGAAGGCATCTATTTCCTCTAGTCTTCCTCTTTCTGTGCTGTATTCTGCCAGGCTATGAAGATTCAGACACTGAACCATGGAGAAAACAGGAAGTAGAGGTGCTGAGGGGGGCTGCAACAAGCCCCAAAACCAGGCAATATAAAAAAAACAAAATTGAACTTATACAATGTTTTCTTACTGGAATAAACACTATGTGTAATTCACAGATCGGAAAGCATTTGCTTAGTTTTTTATCCGTTACTTATCACATGTTTAAGTCCATTAAGGTCATTGGAGTTTAGGGTGAAATGGCAAAAGCTCTAATATTGCAGTCAAGATCAATGGAAAAATTCTCTCTCCCATTATCAATGCCAGAGATTTGAAAAAATGCTTGTAATGTATGACTTAGAAATTTAGTTTAAGTAGTGGTTCAGTTACCACCTGCAAAGGAGATCCTAACACATGAAAGAGCTCTTAATTTAATTTGGCAGGGAGCGGTTTGAACAGGTAAGGTATTGCTTTAGCAGCAAGTACTAAGGGCAAACGTGTCTAGTGAGCCTGTCTCTCACTGAGCGAATAAGCTGGCGGGCACCAAAGCATTAGGTGTGCATTCTTAGAGAGACCAGAGACCTCATTAGGTAAATTGATCCTTTCAAGTCTGATTAAGTCAATTATTTTCAAATCAAGAACATTAAGAAATCAAATGTGTCTTGTGAGTTAACGCATGTTAAGAAATAATTTGCGGTAAACAAGGACGGCAGGATAGGGGGTGGTCACTGCGAAGGTTTGAAAAATGCGATCCTGCCAAAAAGAAAGTAATGATTATCTTTATTAGCACTGATTAGTTCAGAGATTCAGGTGGGAGTTTGCATTTGTAGCTCCAACTCAATAATGAAGCAATTATCATGAGCGAATTTATTGAAACTGTAATATTGCTCAGGAAGTTAGCTTTAGGGAGCTTTAGGCAGATCTACAAAATGTTCCACTCCATGACTGTTGCCGCTGTACATGTTGACCAGGTCAGTGTGTTTGTACAGCAGTTCAAATTAAAATTCATGTCATAGGGACCCGATACAATGGCTGGCGAGGCAAAAGTGTTACATCAGAAACAGTAAAACCCCAACCCGAGGACCATATCCAGCGTCAGGCTGTTACAATGCGTCTCTTCATGTTCAAAGCAAATCATGCAACAAGAAATATTATTCAAAGGGTCAGACGCAATATTCAAAAGTACTGAAGTCACTGATAATTAAATGTAGGGATAACCAGGTCGTAGAAGAAGCTGGAGGTCCTCTAATAAAGCTTGCTGAAAAAGCTAGCTGAAATCGTTTATTAGAGTCTTTTTCGATATCAAAGCTCTTTGTTTTTTCTATTTTGCTGATGCTTTGTCTGGCCCTGTGCCACCCATGCAACGTTGCTCTAAGGATGTGACATTTACATATGAAATTGTAACATATTAGTTTATTACTTTTAATAAGCTAAAAACAATATGAACAATACACACGCTCGCACAAATATGATGTTGCAAACGGTGCTAGCTGGACAAAGATTCATATGTGTTCCACAAGCACCCGTAACTTATCTGACCACACTTTCTCACGCACTAATCAAGCTCTGAATGTTCCTCCTGAGCTTTGATTGTGAAATCCTTTGAACATTCTGGTGTTAGGGAAGTGAAATCATTACAAACTGGCAATTTTCACATGTAGCATGACCTCTGGATACAGTATTTGTGTTTGGCGTCATCTCTTATCACAAGGGAGATGTTAAGGGTCTTGTTCACCGCTCTGTCTTGCCATGGATTTAATTTTGGACCGAAAACAGAGACTTTGTCTCCGGTTGTGAGGATATTCAAATTTTTTTTTTTGCTTTTTGTGTTAAAAAAAAACGCCTTTCTTATTTTTGCCCCAATAAACTGCCAGTCACATCTTGCCAGGAACTCTGGAAAGTGACCACAGAACCCCAATTCTACTAGCATTGGGTCAGTAGCACTCGCTAAAAAATAAATTGTCTGCACAGTTGGTTTTCATTACTTATTTATGAAACCTCACTGCTGACTATGGGCGTCCCTATAACATTTATCCAATTACAATAAAGATTGACCTCAGAAACTCCCTATCAGTTTCATGATGCCAGTACCACTGTATTCCAACAAGAGAGAGATGGCTAGATTTACTAAGCCTATTGTGTCTCACTTGAGATGTTTGGATTTCAATAGCTATTCGCTTATTCAATTAGCTTGGGTGGAGATGAAGAAAAGAGGAGGGGAACCCAGTAGGTGTTGTTCAATTTCTGTTGATTCATGGGGGACAAGAGCAAAACAGACAACCACTGCCATACCACTTAGTCATAAAATTGACTTTAACATTGTTCCTGGATGTTGATTTTTATTTTATTTATTCATTTTGCAGTAGCTTTGAATCTTGGTTTAAGAGTGTCTCAAGAGCAAAGCTCAACAGAGTATGGTACATGTATATACACAGTATATATAGTATATGTTAGCCAAGGAACTTTCAGTATGTGAGGTATTATTTTGTAACTGCTGCTTCACTTCTATTGCATTTAAATCAAATTATCTTAAAAGCTTTCCCTCAGTTTATCTTTTTGTTAAAGCTATCCTTTCAGTTTGAATCACAGCTTGGAACGACAACCATTTTCTTTTGAAAAGAAAGGAGCTCTGGGGAACTAAGCAATCATGTATGCCTGTCAAATCAAATGTTTTTCCCTTTTAAAAGAATCTTATGTTCATTCCTCCTAACTCCAAAGTCAGTGATTTTAAATTCTTACACTGATGTACAAAAAATGTTACATAAAATGTAATAACTTGACATATGCTGTATTGTAATTAATTGATAATACATGCCTAAGTGCATTATGCTGTGTTTCATGTACAGTATACATTTTTGATAAGTACTTAAACTACTTGCACTAAAACAAGGATATCCAGAGACAAACATGGGGTTATAGCTCTGAAACCATGACAGAGGAGTGTCCAGGTGGCACACCATGGCAGAAACCTGCAGGTATAAATCCTGGCAGAGGTTCCTTTGGCTTGACCAGGCATTTCAACCAACACAACTGGCAGAGTTGACAGGTGGGAAGCCAGTGAGGGAGCATGTCCAGGTTATTGTATTGGGAGCTCTGAGTGAGGGCTGAGACCAAATCATATTACTGTAAAAATGTGGGAATGTAGATGAAATGTTGCTGGGTAACTATAGACTGCAGAGGTTCTCGGATATGCTGCAAAATCCGCTTCCCTGTGTATTTGAAAAAATGATGATAGTCTGAACAGTGAAAGGTGTCTGGCAGCTTACACCAGCTAGGGTTAACCTGGCTGTTTTGTTTGTTTTGCACAATTGGCTTCCTATTCAGTCAATTCTACTGTAATTCATGAACTGTATCAGTAAAATTTACACTTTTTTCCTCTTTGAAGCTACCAGTTCCCCATGTACTACAGTTGTTGTGTTGCAAAAAAATCACTTGAAATGTACATAAACATTTGATTGTTGTTTTTACGATATATGTCAAGTACAGTTTTCATAAAATGGCCACCAGAATTATAATGATACAACAGTAACCCCTTCATGTTGTTGCTCCAGTTGTCAGGTAGCTGCTCACACATCCCTTACATGTCATCATGGGGGCATATTTTATTGTATGCATGTTAAAGAATGAGCACAGTTTTGGTGAACTGAGGACAAGCATTATTTCTTTCACCGCATTCAGCGATCAATAAAGGTCATACAAAGAACTGGTTTACCAGGAAGAAATCTTTGTTATCAGCAAACCTCAGAGACAGGATAATACTCATGCTGAGAATCTTCTATAGATCCAAAGGCTACAGTCAAGAATATTTTGGCAATCCTTTGACAATGCCAGTATACTAAAATTAGCCATCTCTTAGGATTTGGTAAATACTAGAGTATGTACCGCATTGTTTTGCGAAATACTATTAATAGTTACTATGAAGGGAAATGGTACAAACAAGCCTTGCTCTTCTTATTAAATATAGCATTTTAATGAGAAATAGATTATTATATGAAACATTCATTTGAAATAAGCTGATATAATGATCTCAACAGAACAGCAAAAAAGTACATAGGCAAGGTATTAGGTGTAAAAATCTTCAGACATATCCATGAATACATGTAAGCAACACTGTGGTAGCATAATGCCATACGAGTAAATGTGCTTGTTGTATGGACCTTGCAGGGGATAAAAACTAAATTGTAATGTACAGTATGTTTTGACAATATAAAAACAGTCATAAATTGTCATGAA
The DNA here is from genome assembly GCA_036023855.1 of Gadopsis marmoratus. NCBI lineage: Eukaryota > Metazoa > Chordata > Actinopteri > Centrarchiformes > Percichthyidae > Gadopsis > Gadopsis marmoratus. Next base: position 18,422 of record JAVQJF010032138.1, read on the forward strand.
TCTATATTGATACATAAGACATGGGTGCCCTGTACTTTGTGCCAATGTACTCAAATGGAGGGCTTTAATGAAATAGTCTTTGTATTCCCTTCCAATACTGTTATATTTTATAATATTGTTACTGTAGCAGAACGTTGTTACTGTAACAGAGTTAATATTTACACATATAATGTACAACAGGGGACAAAAAATATCCACCATTACTCCAAGTCATCCTTTGTCTCTGTCTGGTGGTTGATTTCCCCACATGCACAAACCTCCTTGAAGGCGTAGTTCTCGGGAGGAGATGAAAAATGTATATTTGATCATTTATGGTCTTCAATTCTGAAGCTGATTCAGTGTCACTCTTCTGTGTAACATCTAAAGTTTTTCTCCAGCTCTAAATGTGTTAAAGGGATAGATAACAGGCACTTAATAATAATAATAATAATAATAATACTAATAATAATAATAATAATAATAAGATAACAATTAATTTGGATAGTCCAATGTTGATGCTGAACAACCAAGTCCTGCTTATGGCGTCTCTATTGATTACAGGCTTGCGGCTCTACAAACAGCTCAAACAAATCTATTAGGAGATACTGTTGGCATGCAAATGTTACAATGGTGATGCTATGGATGCTAACATATTTGCAAAAGTTTAAAGTCTTCCATGTTATTACCATTAGCATGCTAATGAGCTCAAAATTCATAACTGAACCTGATAAACTAGTACAACACCATGGCACTTTGAGACAGCTAGACGTTACCATCTACACTCAAGCAGATGCACTGATCACGATACAGTACATTTTACTGATATCCTCTCTCATATTGCTGCTTCTGCGTAGCTTGAGGCAGGGTTGCCAAACTATGCAAATTAGAAACAATAGCACTGCAGGGGTAACTGCTCACTCACTAAATGCACTTTTACGGATGTTGCGCTATTAACCTAACAAAAATTTAGACTTTGACAAGACAGAGCTGAGCCTGACAATGTGAGCATTAGTTGTCCTGAACTGGACACCATATATGTGCTAACCCATAAGTTGGAAATTGTTAAACAATTTCGCAGATTGGATTTGTAGTCATGCATTATAGTTACTTAAGTGACCAAGTTTTTTATAAAGCACCTCTCAAGCATTAAACGTGCTTCACAACAAGACTGACAACAGTAAAATAAAACCTAAGGAAAGTCATCCTCAAAGCCAGACATGATTCCGCCTACACCATGGCAAGAATGCACATATAGACGCTATTAAAGTTGTAATTGTGGATGCAGAAATATCTGCAGCTGACAATGCTACGTCCATAAGCATCAGAAATAGGTTTTGTTCCAGGGTCGCTGCCATTTCTTGCAAAAATCATTGCCAAAAGTTTGACCTCTGTTTTCGAGAGGTGTTAGATTGGTTGAGGAATTCCAAAACCAGTTTTAATGATTGTTGTTCCAAACCACATTTAAGTGACAATCCACTGTGGTTGTTCCCAGATATAACATACCTCTGCTTACAGCTGATCCCACAAGACTAGTCTCATCACAATGTGAAAGAACAGTTATTTAAAAGAACACAAAATTAAACAAATAAATACCAAGCAACCAAACTATAAGTACATCAACAGAATAGACATAAAGAACAATAAAATTATTAGAAAACCTGGGACAGTTTTTAGGTGTTATTCTAAATGCTTGCAATCTCTGAACCCATCGGATATTCTCTGACAACGATTTAGCCTCTGGGGGCAACAGCCAAAAGTTTGGGGTTTCCGGCATAGGTTGCAATTATCCAGATAACGGAAAATATCTGTGCCCAGACTTCCTCTTCTTTGCACTGGTCATTGTTTACAGTCCGATTAGCAACCTCATAATATATCGGCTATTGTCTGATGACGATCTGAATGCAGATTAATTTTAAAAAAGCTAAAAACAAATTTCTAGGGTTCCGGCATTGGTCAAAAGCTAAATCGTCGTCAGACAATAGTCAATGGGTTCCAAGACTGCATTTCAACCAACGTGTTCTGCCTCTTTTGCTCCACACGGACAGTTTACCTGCATGCAACCAAAGCCAGCTCACACTTGATTGGTCAATGTTACTCGAACTACATATGGACTATAAACGGAAACCAGAATTCTTCTGATAGCAAAATATTGTCCCTTGCCTACAGATTCTGCATTCACATGCAGATAGGTGTTTATAGAGATTAAAAAGCTTGCAAGTGGGTTGGCAGCTTTTGTACTAGGAGGAAGGTTGGCAAAAAAGGGCCGTGGCAGCAAATATGAAGTATCCTCTTTTGTAAGTTCAAACCCATGTATGGCCATAACTGCTAGGTTATAGGACATGACCTTGCCTTTGCTGTCGTGTAACAAACATGCAGGTAGTGGGCTGGACCTACAAAAAGTCATCAGCAATAGCAATGTTTCAGCATTGGATTACCCAAATTAAGTGTGACCAACAATTCATAGGTAGTGTTTGATATTCCAGTTTGAAGATGAGAGTGTTAAACAAAGTTGTAGCTCTGCTGATGATTCCAACAACATGCAAAACAAGGTTAGATTTCATATCTGGAAAGCAAAACAGAAGTCTTTACATGTGGTCATAAAAAGCTTACAGATTAAACACTGCCAAAAAGGTATTTTAAGCTTTAATATAACCATTTCTTTTTTCTTCTTTTTTTTTTTCCTGTGGCACAACAGAGAAATTTAATGGCTTTACAACACGATTCTTATCCAACATAATATGCCTTCTCTTGTCATCTGTCTTTTTGCTGTGCTCTTATCTAAAAACTGAGAGAATAAAATAAAAACATACAAATGGAACATTTCTTTTTATGTCGTGAAGTAAGTACTTTGTGAAACAGGGATGGACTTTATGTCTTACTGTATGTCTACCTCAGGGAAGTGTATGGCTTTAAGTTGTCTTGCAAATGTGCCTGAATAATGAATGTTTACATTTTGCTCTTGGTGCTGAAAAGCTTCACAACTCAGCAGTCACAACATGTACATTTTGCAAAGCTGTACAAAATAGCATTGATTGTTAAATCTTCAGACCACAATATTGCACTCACGCACCAGGAGGTACTGCCTTGTGAAAAACACAGCTCGAATTTCAAACACGGGAAGAAGCGCTCCAAATGCAAGATTTAGCTTAGACTGGAGTCAATCTCAAATGACACATTCAATTAACGAACAGCAATAAGCATCAAGCCAAAAAAAGGAATACGCACACTTGCACACGCACACACACATTCACCCACATATATATGTATATATAAACAGCTGGCTTTTGTTATTTGACATGACTATCCATTACTGCCCTGCTGTGTGCCTTATGTGTCAGAACAATGACAGAGTGTCTCATAACTCACAAAGAGCAATGCAGTTCACTGTGGGTTTGAAATGTAATAAAGAGTCTATAAGTAATGTGTTGACTACTTATTCACTAGGGCTATTTAATCCTTACAATGTATAAACATTTTTAATATTAAACTGTCCATTATGTCTGAAATATTTTGCACATTAGTTGAAATAAAAGGATATCTGGTCTGCCCTTGTGTTATGTCATTATTCCTTTAAAAATGTTTTTCTCAGTAAAGAATGGCAGTTTCAGATATAACCTTTTGATCCCTCAGTAAAATCAAGGCCTCTTTTCACCAGTACATAGATTTTAATGTTTCTTTTTTTTCCTCTGTTTAAAGTTCTTTTGGGGAATGACAGACATGCTGGGACAAATATGATACAGTCCTTATAGTGGTTCCATTAATCTTCTTTATCTGCCTGAAATGCCTTTCATCAATGCCTTTTTCCTTTTTCTCTTTAAGAATTATGCTTACAAAGTTAATATTACATCAAAAGGCAGAAAAGGTCCAAAAATGAAAAAGAGAAAACAAAATTAAGATTAATATCCCCTCAAAGTTCATTTGTTGGGTGTTTCTGTTTGCTGTCCTTATGTTAATGTTACTATTTTCAACAGAGTTTAGCAGTCAGGTGATCTGATTGTTTTAGTATCTCTGTGCTGTACATATCCAAGGCATGATTTACTCGAATCATCTCGCTGTTGTTGAGCTTGAGCCTATGCTTTAGCATACAAGAGAAGAGGTCCAGCTGGGGTTTGCCAGGTGCAGATGGAGGGGCAAGGCGGTTAATCCGATCCCTAATGTCCAGTAACAGGAGCATAACAGATGAGGATGAGTAGAACTGAGTTCCTTGTGTGTACGACTGGTTAACCTGCTGCACAGCACTGCGGAGCAGGTCGGCATTAAAGCGCAGGCTGTAGCCGAACACTTGGATATCAGATATTTTTATGTAGATCTGGCGCTTGTTAGGGTCGCCAAGATCCACTGGGCCCTGTCCTGTGTCATTACGTAGGCCAGTTGGGATCTTGGCACGGCTACGCAGATAAATGTGCACCGTCTCAAAGAAGGTCTTCCACCGGTTGCCCAGCAAGAGAGTCCAGTTGAAGCACTGGGAGTTCTGCAGTCGAACTTTTTCCCAGCGTGGGTAACCATGTTCCCCAAAGGGCATACTCCAGCCTTCTGAGTGGCTACCACTGAATGGGTTGACATAGACAAAGAACATGGGGTCAATGCTGCTATTTCTCATCTGGCAGATCTTCATTGATAGACCGATTATCATGTGGAGGTAGTCCATCCGGTTTTTGTTACTTTTGAGAGTCAGGGACATGCGCTTACGCCATCGAGGGTCAAAGAAGGTCTCTAGTCGGATCTCATTACTGATGAAAGTAGTGTGAATGTACAGTCGCGAATCCATTTTCTGTAATAGGTATTTGAGTTCCAGGTCCTGAAAGTCCAGATCAGTTTCAAAGCTGATGAACTGCTCGCTGCGTTCTGAGTCTACATTCTGGGGCTCACAGCGACCACGGTACAACTTGTAGCCCTTGTTGCAGGAGCCACATTGTGAGATGTTGGCGAGGCTGCACATGGCACAGCTGTTGTTCCCACCTATGACACAAGGAATAGGTCGCTGGCATAGGGTGACACCTGTATGGCACACACATGTCCTTTGGCTCTCCAGGAAGGTCCCCCAGAACCCGTTTTCATTGCAGTAGAGGAAGGACTGTACCCTGTTGAGCCACTGCATCACAGACCTAGAGAGAGAGGAACAGGAAAATCAAGGAAAAAGAATTAACAGTGGTCGGTTCAAAGCCTTATCATCTCAGCACATTGTTAAAATCAACTTGCAGAGACTTGAAACTTGTTGTGACAGGTTATCATCACTGTGGGCATCAAGGGTAATGCACTTTGGACAAGTGTTCAAAGCATTTTAATTGAATGCATTAACATACACTAACTGAAATAAAAACTCACCAAGTTAACTGGGGTGGATTACTGTACCTACCTTGAGTAAGTTTCTAGTCTTAGCAAGTTGGCTTTACCATACTGAAATTAATGGACATCAATGGCTAGAAGGTATAAACACAAAAAAATCAATGAAACCCTTTGTTAAATGGTTGGCAGCTATGTGCATGAAACCATCTAGTCAGGATAGTAAGGGAATAGGATAATTTCTTCCCTTCAATGAGATGGTTGCGTTATTTCCCTCAGGTAGAAGACATTACTTGCTATTCTTATCTTGTCTCTTCTTTTCCCCTCAGGCATTTTTCCTTGTCATCTTGACAGTACTGGAACTTTTTTCTGACTCTAGGAAGTGAATTCTGAATCCTGATTTTTAGGAGAGGAGGGCTGGTCAAGTTTAGCTTAAGATGTTAATGAACCTAAGCATTAAATATAATGAATGACATTGCATTCTCTGCCGGCCAGGAAGCCCCCAAGCTATATCCAAAATGAGCCCAGAACAGATCACCTATAGAGGACAATGGAAGCACACTGTTTGATTCTGCTAACTTTGGCTTCAAATTGAGGATGGGATAAAGTGAAGGTGTGCTATAATTTCCATGATTCCATAGTCCCACACCTTCTCCCAAATAGTTATGCTTTAAAGACCTGTATTTTAGGAATTGTAAACATCAACCTGATGGATATTATGCAATAGCAATAATTATTTTCCTTTATTCCCCCACACAAAACACCTTTACAGAACAAAATGTCAACACATTCAGTGTTATATCTTCAACCCCCCAGCCAGAGCCTGCAGGTGGATGCTGGGGTGGTGGTGGGGCTGGAACAACAAGCGGCAATACTGATGCAGGGCAGCAGTGGCACTGACAGGCAGAGGGAGAGATGGGACATTTTGTAGCTTGAATAGACCACCATATTGGAAGGGTGTGTTTGGTAGATGGGTGTGAAGAGTGAGGTGTGTCACATGTGTATAGCATTGCAGCTTGAGTTGACTGGCTGACATAGCTTGCTGGCATCGCTCCATTAGTTGCAGGAATAAACATGAGCACAGAAAATCATTTTTACTTCCTACTGTTTTCTTGTACTTCTAACAAAAATGGCCTCTCAAAACTGAATGCTCTCTCTTGTTTGGTAAACAAGACGGGCTATTTGATTACTATTATACATCTCTCTGAAAGATTACCTTTCTAGGCAAATAATTCTATATCTGTGTTTATAATAAATATTCACATTTCTACATTCATATAATACAAGATATTAATCTTAACAACAGTAGTTTCACCGCCAAGATAGATGAAGGGTTTCTTTAGGGTTTTTTAAGAATTTTAAATGTATAACAATAACTCATCAGCATACAATCAGACTTTGTGTGTTTCTTTCTGGGGGGACATTGCATCAATGGAGATAGCAATGAACTCAGTTTCAAACATTAAAAGCAGATTGAAAAAATTTATGGGCAAATACATACTTTAACAAGGACAAAAAGAAGTGCAGTGTGAGTGTACCCAATGTTCATATATTTTTTATATATTAAAGAACACTTTGTTGTACTATGTAAAGCAGGTCTGCAGAGAAATAACCAAAAGAAGCACCATGTGGGCGGGTAAGATAGTATCTTATTATCACCATCCAGAAAGCTCACTTGGCTGTACACTTCTGAGAAAAGACTTTTTTTCATATAGAGGAGACAACTGCATGAAAACTAGTTGGTGCGACACCAGAATATCAAATGCCATATTAAAAACATGAAGTAAAATACAAGAAATCTAATTAATGAAGTCTTATAAAACTCTGACAGATAGTGCCGCATATTATGTATAAACTGTTCCAGGAATGCCTTATAATGTTTGGAACATCAAAGACCTCAAAAAAAAAAACCTATCTTTGATGAATCCTTGATGGTTTCTGAAGAATGTAATTTAATATGAAAGGATTTAACGGTGCTGCTTATCTTCTATAGATTAAGTGTAATCTGGATGTAGACATTCCCTTAATTTAGTATGCTTGAATTATGCAAACTCTCTCACTGTGGACAAAAGTAGATTGCATTCGGCCTGGAGAGAATGAATGCTCTTTCTAAATCTGGTGAAGGAGAAGCTAAATAGCACTGATCTAATTTCAATGTTTTGTCCATGAGTTTGGTTTCTTTTTCCCTGTGCAGTTTGTTGATTAAAGTGTTCTGCAAGACATTATATCTCTCAATATATGCTTGGAGTGTCCTTTGAGTGTTGTTGTTGCTTGTAGATTTGTATGCTCAGTGTGGCTTTTAATCTTCTCAGCAAGTATTTCATCTGATATTGTGCCATGTCTTGGTTGGTGTTTGTTTTGTTTGGCATGGGATTTGTTTGAAGCATGACATGACAACATGGGACAGAGTCTGAAAGCTTCTGTCTCACACCAAATACTAGAGTTGTCAACCCTGACCTGTGTATTTTCTTGTACTCTTGCCGTGAATTCATGTGGTCTTTCCAGCATTGCAGCCCAGTTGATGTCACTCACTGATTTCCCATTTGTTTGTTCCATTCCAGACTCTGTATGTGCCTTGTGCAGAGCAGCTATTTCTTGAGCTTGTTTCCCAATGTGCACTAGTGTGCTGATGTCTGCATTTGCCTCTTCCCAAGAGATGAAATGTCTTAATCTCCTGGTGCAGGCACTGAATTTGTGATTTTATGTCACTTTCCATTGCCTCTGTAGTATTGCAGTTTTGCCCGGAGTGTCTTTAGAGATATCTGTGTATTATTTTAGCTTTATCCAGCTTGTGTTTGCTGTCTATTCCACTATGGATACAAAAGGAGCTACCACGTAGAGATGTTCAATATACCAGTTTTATGACGCTGTGGGGAAATATTCTGATGGTATCACCGTCAACAATTTCTATTAAAATCAAAACTGTGATTATCACAATTTTCGGAGGGAAGTCACAGCAGGGCCAGTTAACAAGGCTCTGTGTCTATCTAGTTTTAAACTACTCTGGCTGTTACCTGCTATGTTTACATTAGCTAGTCGACCTACTGAAGCGCAGCTAGTTTATGAGTCGTGACATTCAGTGAGAGAGCATTTTAGGTTTTACATGACTGTCACAAATGAATCTCGCAGTCTCAAGATTGAGCATGTTACGTTCTTCCTCACAGGTGAGCTTCACATGTGGTAATATTGCCAAAATTCATGAATTGGACTAACTATTAACACGCAAAAGAAATCAGAATGTGTATGAAAACATAAATGGGTTTGCTGTACATAAAATCCAACAGACAGACAGTATGCTGCATTAAAAATAATTTCTAGTCAACTGTCTTGAACTTTTAACAACCAATCTGTTTTTGTTATTGGATGCTGTTTTTAATGTATTTGGTGTTAGCTCTTTTGCAGAGTACAAGGCCAGTTAGGTTTGATAAAATCTAAGGCAATCATGATGTGAAGTATTTTTTTCTATGTCTCAGCATTAATAGTTGTATTTCAGGAAAGTGTGATGATTATTCATAACAACATTTACCGTAGCCACAATAATAATACCATGAAAATTTGATACCAGCACGTTCTTACTACCAAATAGCAAATATTTTGAGGAACTTAAGCACCTGTTTCTTGTGAAGAAAGACTTTCAGCTGCTGAGCTGCTGATATGAGAGATCAAACTTGCATATTCCTTTTACATTATGTAATTTGCCAATATTACAAATTATTTCTTGTCCAACTGTTTACATGGATGTGTCACACTGGACAACTAATAACACTTTTCAAACATAAAACAAAAAATATATATGTTCCTCATTGGAAATGGCATACAAAAGAGATTGGTATGACAGGGTGCCTCCAATATAAAACTATTCCCATTGTTTTTTATGGGCTTTTCATTATTGCATTGGACACAGGCATGTTCATAATGATCCCCCCTTTGAATTTATTTGCAATAACTTGAAATATCAGACTGAAAAACCGGACTAAAATATCTTCTACCATATAACGTCCTCCCTCAATAAGCTATTTGAGTGCATCATGCAGCTAGTTTTATTGTTGCCTCATTTGTTTTCATCTAGAAGCAATGGCCTTAACCCCAATAGCCTTATATTTGCCATAGGAAATTAAATGAAAATATATTGAAATAGACGTTGTTTGCTTTCAGGAATTCGAGCCTTCTCTGCTTGTTATTGGGCAACAAACAACCCTGGTATTCGGATGACATACATCATTGCTCCCTCCTATATTGGAGCAAGGACGAGAAAAGAGAACATCAGAGCAGGGGAATGGAATGAAAGTAAACAGTAAAAGAAAGACCAACAGATGGGGCTAGCAAATAAAAAAATGTTTTTATTAACAATTGTTGTGAGTAGAGAGCCCCGGAAAGGTCACTGGGACTTCGTTCACTTTGCTCCCTCGCATTAAGGTTTGCGTTCCCTCTGATCCATAAAGAAAGGCTGAGCTGTGTTACTATGTTGTAGACCCCTGCTGGTTGTGACCTCAGCTTTGGCCATTGCTGTGATAGTGGCTGTAACCATCCTGTGGTTTGGCTATGACACATTAGTTCATAATGGGTGTAAAACTAATGCAGGGGTTGTATATGTGCCGGGAACTGACATGCTTGTGCTGATGCCTTCTTGGCTAACGTTAATAGGGGCAGTAAAAGAGTAGTTGCAGTATAGCTACCGTAGCCATGTCCATAGTATCATAGATACAACCACAAATGCAGCCATAGTCTGGGCAATAGCTATGTCCACAGCTTCAACCGTCACAGCCAGGCAGAGCAGCTGCAGCTGTGCTCACAGCCAGTGGCTGTATGCTGTCAGGGCTTGGCCTTTTGAAAGGAGTAATGAGCAATAAATGCACGATGTAAAGTGTCACATCATCTCTCCTTTCTGTAGTACCTACAAACTGACTGAGTGTACTACAACTGGACCAACACACTAATTGTTATTATGGATCAGTGGGGAATGCAAAAAAATATTGCGAGGCAACGCAAAGGTAGTTCAGAAAAAAATATCAACCATGATTTTTTGGGGGCTCAGTATGAGCTGGAGAAATGTCCTTCCTGATTTCATGTGACAGGATATCTGTAGTGTATATAATTAAATACAAATATTTGGACAGGATATGTTTAAGCCAAAACTGTTGGAAAAAAGTCTCATGTCAAATCAATAGAAATTTGGGTAAAGGAATTCATCATACGGAGGATACACTCATATTTGTAAATATGTTTGACTTTGAACATGAATAATTAAAGGCAATGCATAGCCTGGATGCAAATGATTTGGCAGGGAGTGATGCTACTTCATATCTGTCACTATTAATCATTTATACCAAAGACAAACTGCTATGTTCATTCTACTTGAAGCAAGCTGCTATACTCATTACAGGAAATGCAATAGCAAATCCAATATAGTTCAGCTATAAAGTTTCCACACAGTTATTGCAGTGAGCGTTCACAACAGGAATTTACAATGCTTGTAATGAATGAGTGCCTTGTGGTGAGGTAAACCTAGAAATTTGCATCTGTAATTACGGCCTGCCAACAATGCATCTGATGCCCGTCTTTCATTAGCTAATGTCGATATGTTTACTGACCGACCTTATGCAATATGCAATGGTGAAGGGGCAACTTGATTTAAAACTTCAGAAATTTTTTGGATAAGCACAACTTGATAACACAGGTTTACATCATAATAAATGCAATTAGTAATAAGTAACTTCCCCTATTTTGCATCCATAATTTAATTAAACGAAAAAGCATACTAGGACTGACAAAATATGGATGCTTTAAGGCTGCATGTAAGAATTATGAGCTACAATGAAACTAAAGAGGCTCATTCTACTGTGCTGTAGTGTCAGTAAATACATGATCACTGAATGCATATACAGTAGCTCTATTTGTACCTCAATTTTTAACTTAGCAATGAATATACTCTACATTTACTCACATTCACAATTATGCCTGAACTAACAATGTGTGCATGAGAAACATAGTTTATTAAGCAGCTACAGCTAGCTAGAAAAGATTTACTTGCAATTCCAAACTCGCCTCCATGACTGTACTCTCCTTTCAGGGTTTTCAGTGAACCTCTGAAAATAGCAATTCTGAAATGGTGCCTAAAGTCTAAGATGTAAAGTTTAATAAGCAAGCGAGATACAGCTCCCTGTGGAACCACTGTGTTGCCCATTTGTTGATCTGACACCGAGTTGCGTTGTGTCAAAAATGGTGGTGTCAGTGGGGTAATCTGTGATCCAAGCGACCACATGGGCTTCCACATGCTGGGGGACATTCTCCCTCTAGAGGAGCCTGGAGGGTGTTAAAATCACCAGAGAAGTCAATGGACATGATTAACAGTGCCTCTCCAAGTGGGAATATGCACAGAGTAGCAGGTGGATGACAGCATCATCCTCCCCATTGTGGGGCTGATGTATGAACTGGAGGGGATCTAAACAGTCTCTCACAAGGGACCTGGCCTGCTGTCATTTAGAACCCTGGTGTGCCAATTCTTGGCCACTGGGGCCAGGCAAGTTATTTTTCACATCATCATCAGCACCCTCTGCAATCTCACTGACAGGTTGAAGATGTGCTGGAAGGCCTCCCTAAGGTGGTTGGCACACACCTCGAAAACACTTGGGCTGATGCTTTATGGGCCTTCAGCATTTCCTCAATTCCCTCATCCTCTGATCAGCTGTTAAAGGCTGCCCAGAGGAGAGGTGAGGGTGATGGGAGGGGGCCCTTTTCTTGAATTAGGGACAAAGAAAACTATATTGACTATACACATGCATAGGGAAAACTCACAAATATGTGATAAAAACATAGCTTTTTAACATAGCAACTCTTATATATATATATATATATATATATATATATTGTGTCTTACGTCACTCATATAGTGATGAAATAATTGCTAGATTTCATTGGACATTAGCAAAAGACAAAATAGGGAGTTGATCAGATTATACAACAACAGTTTATATTAATATAAAAACATAAGAGTACAGCATAGTTCGAAACCCCGCGTGAGCTATAGACCACTTATGCCCCACTCATACATGTATGCAAAGTACACGCAGAGGTGATGAAAACAAATAAGCCCTCCATTTGATGCAAAGCTGTCTAGCAAAAGCAAGCAAATAAACACGCTGCTCTTATTTCCAGTGCCATCAGGCACCCTTGATGCATACTCCATGGAAGAGGAAGCGCATACTGCGGCTCTTTGATAACACTTCAGAACAAACCTTTGCCAACTCTCACGCACAAATGTGGGTGTGCTCCTTTTCTGTCAGTGACAGTTGATAACAGCTCATTTTCAGGCCACTTAAATTAATATTTTACAGATTCTGTTTCCATTTATATGGTGACATCCCCTACATAGAACAGTTTTAGGTGTGTTTCATGTGGCAGCCGGGAACTTTGCATATTTTGCATAGTGTTTTCTGATATTTGTTAGAGCGGATGGGGAAATTCCTGGCATTTCAGGCACTGCTGACACCATGGCACATCCACAGCAATGCTCTTAAGCTGCAACTGCAGTGGGTGGTGACAGATGTGTGCAATGACCTATCAAGAAAACTCCCACAGCTACATTTTCTTTTCAGACTGCAACGTGAAATGTAAGAGTGAGCAAGAGTGCTTTGGGCATGTGCAAGCCTCAGCACTAAGTTGACTTGATGGACAGAAACAACAGAACCATAAGTTGAAATATATAATGGATGACATCCTTACTGTGCATGCTTGAAGAAGCAACAATCAAAATAAAACCCATCTCAGAGGCGAAATGTTCCTGAAAGATGTCACTTCACTGTGGGATGCATTTTCACATCTGCTTTTGCAGCACTCGGAAAAGAAAATATCCAAAAATATCAACACCAAAAGCAGCGCCTTTGCTTTATGTTGCAGAGTGAATCCACATCTAATGTTCCATCATGATGTGGAGGTCATATTTCTACCCACCTCTCCCTAGGCATCTGATGGTTTGGGTTGTGGTGACAACGGATGCTGAGGCCAAAGAGCTTGCGGGCGGTGCGCTGGATCTTGAGCCGCTGGATCTCCAGGGAACTCTGAAGGAGCCGGTAGCGGGCCTGAAGGTCCCAGTCGCTGCCCCACAGGAGATGCACACTGCTGATGGGCAGGAAGTGAGTGGAGGGCAGCCTCTTCAGGAAAGACTTGAACTCATCTGGATGACAGAGATGAGTGAGAGAACAGTCATCAGAGAGAACCAAAACAGGTTATTCAGGTTATTTAAGTTGCACTGATGTTTCCATAGCAAGTCTAAAAGTTGCATTGGCATTTGTTTGACTATATAAAAAGATATATATATATTATATGTAAACACTGTTAGCTGCGAACCAACTGGTGTATTTTCAAACAAATTCTAAGAGTGTAAACAATATTGGTGAGTGGGTTTGCTTTACAAAAGCACTAGACTCATTTATTTGTCCAACCCTGATCTAACTAAACATCCTGGATAATTACAAACAAGCAACAGCAAGCAGCAGACTGTTTGCAGGACTCATTTTACTGAGTGACAAAACTCAAACTTGTTGTATTTATTTGGTAATGTAGACTTCTAGTCTGTCTGTAAGTTGTCCATCTCAAATGACTGTAATAAAGAGCAATGCAACAGTAATATCTATTTTAAAGTTCTGACAAACAATACTGTGGTTCAGGCATTTTAACAGAGCAGGATTCAAAACAAAACATACTTTCACTCTGTAAGAATGAACCTTTATTAACTGATGGATGAGGAAACCCATGGGTACTTTTTGTACTGTGGCATTCATGTATGTTATTACTCTGAGCCCTGTTAAAATCTGATGAATAACTAAATGAATTACACTAAAGTAAAATTAACATTAAGTAAAAGTTGGTTGTGTTGAAGAGGTTTTCGGCAATTATTTTTTTGCATACTGAGGAGACATTGTCTTATGAAGATTCATTGGACATGAAACTGCTGCCATTAGCGAAATGTGATATTCTCCTTTAAAATTGGCTAATTCCCCCAAATTTAAACATTTTACATGATGTACAGCTGACCTTACATTTTTAAAGAAACTTTGACAGTTCTATATTTTCTCACGTGGCTGTGGACAGTGAGCACACAGAATTCCGAGCCATGTCATTCACCTTAATATGTGGTTGGACATCTCTGGTTTACTTCTTTGGATTGCTTCTGTATTTGCAGAGAATTGACACCCTCGGTGCAGTAAATACCCTCTACTCTGTGCTCCCACACACTTACCGAAGAGCACTGCCCCAACAAATCTGTTCCCACCAGTGCTGATGATTGTTTTTATGTTCCCCTTGCTGTCCCTGATAATTCTTGCTCGTCTCATCCCCAGACAACCCGTGAGCCCAGCTCTCTGACCCTTGTTTCCAACACTAGCTCCAGTTTTATAGCAACAATGTGACCGAAGATGTTACTAAAGCTCCAGCAGCAAATATACAAGAACAAGGACTCTTTTATTTGGTGTGCTAATTAAGAAAATATTGAGTCAAATGACTCGGAGCAGCTCATTATTATCTCCCAAGATAAATTTAAGCACATCATTATAAATAATAGAGTGAGCAATTTAATGCCTGAAATGTCTCCTGTCAGCAGTTAAGTTGAAGACAGTGCAAAAGTAGCCCTATACAAAGATATCCGACTCTACTCTCCTATTTTTATACTGTCATAGTTTACATAATGCAAAGCTGCACACAATCTAATGCACCTAGTATACATCCCTGGTTCAACGATATTTGTTGTAGAGGAAAAGACAACATAAATGTTCTTGGAGAAAATGCAAATCTTCTCCACACTCAACTTTTAAAAGAACAGATCCCCATATTCAAGACATGCAAAGGCCTGTACACTACGCCAGTACCCTCCCACAGACCTCTCCAAGACAGTTTAACAGCATTAACCACAGAGTTGAGAGCTCTTTTCCAGCAACAGCTGAGAAATGTCAGAATTTCCTCCACTCTCCTCCCAGGCATGTCAGAGCTCCCTTCCCCCCCTTTTCTTCAAAGAGGCCAGATTCGTTCTCCTCCCCTGTTTTGAACTTGCCATATGCCTCCACCCAGCTTTCAGGCATGTCAGGTACCTCCCTCGCGCTTTTCCTAAAAATGCTGGGTGGTTCCAGCACCCAATATTCAGACTTGTCTGATTACCTCACCAAAGAAAAAAATCAATTCAAGTCACTCACTCATGCCAGTTCAACAGTTGCCAATTCCTTTCACTCAAGCTTCAAAGCCATCAAGGATCCCCTTTTTTGACACAGCTCCGAAAGAATCCACATAGTCCCTGGAATGACTCTTATCTCAAGTCACCCAGCATCTTATCTAGAGATTACAGCTCTCACAGTGTAACCCCACTTTACACTTTTGTGCCATTACATCTCAATTAGTTGGGTCCCAGACATTTACTAAGAGGAAACAATAGTCTTTGTAGAGGAGATACTCTGCATAATTGCTATGAGCAGAAGAAATGTGTCTTGACAGGATATATCTAATTTGCTTACCATTTTACTTTGGTAACAGTGGAACACTAAATTGGTGGGTGTGAGTTCAAAAACAAAAAGCGAAAAAAATTACTTTGCAGACCCACACGACATCAAGTGACTTAAAAAAGTCAGTATGGTTCTTCTAAAGAATATTTCTCTACAGTGATTACATTTGGTTACATTTTATTTTGGATCTATCAAGTTGGGTGAGAGATGTAAATGTAACCACTCTACATCACTGGATGTTGACCAGCATGGCTGCCATTCAGTCTAAGCAATGACCTGTATCTAATACAATCTTTCGTTAAAAATAACATTCAGTTTATTATTATCGGACATTAATTGTTCCCTCTTGTTGTAGTTACATACAATACATTTTACAGTCTGTCTGTATAATCTGATGTTTTATTTTAGCTTTTAGAAACCAAAGACAACGTGGTGAACAGATGTTCCACACAGGCCCTCTGACTGTGAGAGACCTATTGATTTTTTAATTTCTTCTTTTTGTGAGTGTGGGAATTGCATTTATTTTTTCTGGGATGAATTTTTGACCTCTTCACGCATGCTTCATTTTTATGCACCTCTTCACAGACATCCTGCAGTCAGTGACCTCCATGACTCACACTGACTTTCTTCTATGGTATGTATCTGTTGCTGGCAGATTTTATTGGCACACTATTATATCTATCAATCTATCAATAATAGCTAAACGTGGTACCTTGCCATGTAACAACTGGGCACTAGTTGTGCTTTTATCCCCAACTGTATCCAATATCCCACTGCCACCCTTTGTGTCTACATTTGCATTCAATAAAAACAGAGACACTTGTATGGCAGAGATTATTACTTGCCTTGACATTCAAGCATTTGACATATGAAATTTTACTTTTTCACTGTCATTCATTCCTTATAAAAAGCAAATACCTCATACCTAAGTAACAAAATACGGTACTTGTCAGTGCATGCACCTTGACCTTTGCACCTTGACCTTTTGTGGTTTCACACTACTTTCTGCAGTAAACATAAGAAAACTTAATTTGGTGCTTCTGTCCCCAAACCAGGACTTACCTGTTGTCTGTCTTGATGCCTGGCTGCCTACCTGTACCTACATGTAAGCCAACTTTGTGTTAAATAAACGACTCCAGTCTTCCTGTGTTGTCTGCGCTTGGGTCCCTTTCCTACTACCCCCCAATTAATATGTGCTTCAAATTAAGATTGTTAAATATGTCAGGAAATATTCCTTTGCAAAAGAGTAAAGAAATACAGCTTTATTATAAATGCAATATTTGACTACAGGTTGTATACTATTTGTCCTGACTAGTTGGCATGGTAAATATAAGTTGGAGGATTTTCCAGCTTACCGGAGTTCTCAAAGTCTTTATAAGAGGCAGCCCAGGACTCAGACATCCCCAACAGGGTGTTCTCCATGATCTGGATGTCGGTGATGGGACAGTTGCATTGGGGATACTCCTCCGCACACTGACAGATGCACTGATTTTCATGACACACATACTCCCCCTCTCCATTGCACATAATGTAGCTCAGGGCTGACTGGACAAATTTCTCCTGCAGGTATTCTGGGAAAATTACTTGAAGACCTGAAACAGAGACAAAGGGGAGGTTTTAGAGGAAAAAATGTGTTTACAACATTTACAAATTCGCTCTGTAATGATGGTACAATTACAGGAAAAACACATTCCAATCCTTGTTCAATTTTCTTTGTATTGGAAATCAGTGAGGCAAACAATTGGACACAAGAAATCTGAAATGTGCAGCCTTCATGTTGTTAATATTATATTCTTTTAACCAAAGCTCAAAGGAAGATCTGAAATCAATCTGAAAACTATGCAGAAAGCCAAAAAGTACAGAGAGGTACAAAGAACTATCATTTTGTAATTTAATGTGCAATTGGGTTTAAAATAAGAATTGAATTGCACGTGTGAGTAAACATGTGAGAAAAGTTACCAGAATGGGGGGGAAAGCGGCAGTGAAATGGTTGACTGCCTTCACAGGATTGCTTTGTGTTATGAGCACTCGTTTATTTTTCTACAGCATGTGCTTCAAAGCTCGACTATGTTCAACTTGAGCTGCCTGTTCTGCTGCGGATCACTCATGTGACAATGTATAACAGTGATTGGTGCCTGATGTCTTGTGCTGTGTTAATTTATTTAGCACACATTTTGCTTCCCTTTGTGCGCCGGTGTTACCATTTTGTATGGGCTTGCCGTTTATATACCACACTTTGAAGCCTTTTGCTAATTATACACTGATGGCAATAGCTGCATTTGTAATCTGGAGGCCAATTTGGGGCTAAAGCTGAAAGTACCTCTTCACTCTCACCGCTGACAAGGTATTTATAATTTTTAGACTCCGAGCCAATCCATATCTCACCCTGGGGATCTCATAGAATTGAAGCTTGGACGGCTAACAGTAAAAGCTTTCTCTTCAGTCCAGGCCCGGGAAAATAAATCCCTAGCTCTACAAGCCACTGGATTGGAAAAGAACTAAATAGATTTTTTCCTTATATGAACCAGCATCTTGGTGAGGCAATTTTTTCTTAATGGGTTTTACTCGAGCACAACCAGTGTTTCAGCAGAAAATATGCAACCAGGAACCAGAACATAACATGTTATTGAATGATGAATGATTGCATTATTCTTTCCACTCACGTATTGATTTCACCTTTTGGGGCGAAAATAGGAATCCATTTATGCAAAATCAACAATGTGGCTCAAATGAAAGCGGGAGTAAGCATATAATTCCATACTGTACACATGAACAGCTTTTTCAGGGTGTTATAGATTCAAATGGTCTTTTATGCATATGTATGTAGTAATTAATGCTGCTTATTTTCACCCACAACATGAAAACGGGGTCATTTTAAAAGTAAATGAAGGTTCTGAAACACTGAACAACTTCAACATCAATCGCCATGTTGACAGCCATTTGAAGAAAAGTAAGAGGTGCTATGTTTGGGCAATTCATGCAGCAATCTTTTCCACTTCAGTTTATCAGCTATTAATGCTTATAGTTGAGGTCATTCTCAGTCCAAATACAAGGCTACTACAATTCCACATAAATCCCACATTTTCAGCACTAACACTTTCAACAAATACACTCCCGCTCCTTATACTACACAACATCCTTATATGTGCCTCTTTTTGAATATCAGTAGGTTCCCTTCTCCTCTACACCTCATCAGAACCAGCGCCCATCAGTGATGAAGGGAACAGAAGGAGGGAGGGATGGAGGGAGGGAGTATAGGGGATGGATGGATCGTGTCTGACCACAAAAGAGTTGGGTTGCACAGGGCTTTTTCCTCCATCAGGCCTGTCTGCGGCCCCTGGATCCAATATTCATTTAGCTTGATGTATTCCTGGGCTTGAAACTTTAATGTGATTTGTGGGAGAATCCAGATGGCAAGTTCACGGATCAACGCTGCTTACTGACAGTGCTGGTGCCAGCGGCCGGGTGCACAATAACACCGAGTGCCTCAGCCCTCCCTCTTTCCCTCTTCTGTCTAAGCATACCTCATACCCCCAACCCTATCATCATACAGACACACACGTTTCCCTTTCTGATATCAATGTGTTGGTACTGGCAGACTGCAGAAGGAACCTTTTGCGAAGCTGGCATTCAGCTCCACACTATCAGTCTCGCGATCTCCTGTTTTCCACTCTTCATCTCTGTGTTTCTGTCCCTTCTCTTTCCATGCCTCTTTCTCTCTCTCTCTCTCTCTCTACCTCTTACTCCGTCGCTGTACACATCGCTTCTGTCTTACTTCATTATGCTCACTCCCACTCCTGCAACACTCATGCACATGCCCCTTGACTCGTCCCCCACCATTCTTTGGCTCTCATTCACTCCATCAATCATTCTTCTCATTCCTGTTTCTTCACCTCTTCTGCTCTCCTCTACATTCGCCCACCGAGCACGTACTCAAGTATTGGAAATTTGATGTCTTGTCCTCCCACTCCAGTTTAGAAATGATGTCATGCAATGAAAGTAAATCCATCAACATTTGTTAGTGCAGTGGGGAATGAGTAAGAGAATTGGAGCCCTCGGGCCAAAAATGAAATGAGAAACTAATCAGAGTAAAAACGTTTATCTTTGTGACTTTCCTAGCTTTGCTGTGTTAGTGCAGTAACATGTGGAAACATTGAGAATGATTGGGCTATAAAGCTACAGTTTATGTGGCTCTGAGGCAGGTATGTGTTGAGGAAAACACTAGGTTTTGGAGTAGGGAGTTACATTTACCCCCCCTTATAGAGCTGCCGATGAAATGAATAGGTGCACATTGGAATTCCCGCGCAGCCATTTGATAACCTCCAACTTCATGCTCTGTCAGTGCACATAATTCTCTGCAACCCCTATGCCTGGCTTGCTCTAAATAAATAGCACCTCAAAATGGCAGTTAATCTCATTGCATACATCAGAGGCTGATATATTTCCTTCACGTACATTGGCGGATATAGGCCGACAAACATTCCATGAATGCTAAAAACGGAGACCCTGCAACTGTGACTTTGCCTTTTTCATTATGTGTCTTTCTAGAGTGCTCTATTTTTACATGGAGATAGATGGGGTAGTGTAGGCCACAACTGAGGCTTGTAACTGTCTTGGCAAGCAGTTGCCTGCTTATTGCAATGCCACGTTCCACCTCATAAGTTACAGTTTCATTAAAGATTAATTGACCATTGTGTGGCCGCAATTTCGCAAAATAATCATTACTTAATCCACTGGTGCAATAAAGTGCATTACTTCAATGGGGGCATTAAATTACCATTGGAGGTTATCGTTGCAGCCATGATACAAAACCAATGACCTCTGAACTGGAAGATTGCCTGTTTCCCTTCAGTCCAGGCCTGCCAAATCCACCCTGCTGATCCCTAGATACTTAAAACAGAGGGGGCATATCACTTTAAGATTTGCTGTGTTGGCCCATTTCACACGAGAGCTCCTCTTCCACAACTAAGAGGTAAAGGTGCAGCTAAAGTAGCTATTTATCCACTTTTCATTTCTTTACATAAAGCGCTTCAGGTCTTCTGACTGTGTGTGTGTGTGTGTGTGTGTGTGTGTGTGTGTGTGTGTGTGTGTTGGGCCTGACAGAGGATAACACGCTCCACTGGAACTATTCTCAGCTCTCCGAATATGTTAGCATTTTTTAAAGTTCTGAATGAGGTGTACTTAGCATTGAAATGGATAACGTGTTGGTGTGTCTGTGCAGAGTAGATTATCATAGATTATAAGTGTTCTCTGCACACTCGAAGGCAGCAGCCTGTGTTATCAAACAGGTTTGTTGATCCGGAATTTTGTTGTACAATCTTATTTAAGTATTTGTGTGTGGAAATAATTGTTTGGGAGAATATAATCAATATTTCCATCTCAAATATTCATGTCCAAAGTGCAGCACAATGAATGTTTGTTTTCTTCTTCCTTGAGTGCTCTGAGGTTTTTTTGGATTTCTACTGTACATTGATACTTAGGCATGCATATATTTGAAACAGCAAAACAACAGAAGTGGCAAATCCCATTTCCTAGAACATATTAACATACAAGTCCCTGCATATGCATATGTGATACTCTCCACCCTATCTGTGTGGAACAGAAAGACACAATGTGTTTCACACAATATCTCTCTAGTGTTAGCTTTGAAGAAACCGACTTATTCATATTGTTAACACAAAAAGCAAGGAAGGGTACAGGTGCCGTAATCACTGTAAAAGCATAAATTACATATAAAAATGGTCTTGGCATTCAGGGCTTGCTGCTCCTGCCTCCTGAAAAAAGGAAAAGTGCTGAAATTGCATGTTGAGGCAATTGCTGGATTGAGGAGGGCAGGCAGTCTGGAGAGGTAGATGAGCTCTCCATGGTGCTGAGTTATTGCCAGTTGTGCTGCACACCGGACACAGGCACACAAGGTGAGTCCGTGTAAAAGTAAGTTAGTGATTACTTTTCTTCTTTTCCTGTGTGCAAGATCACAGCATGAGCATTGCAATTTTGTATTTCTTTTTTAGGAATAATGCCGTCACAGTGTTAGCAAGTTTGTAGTCATTTTGTTTTGAATTAGCAAAATGCTCTCAAACACACTGGATGTTAGCTGTGTTTCAAAATACTGTACGTGATGTGGTTGCTGTTGGCTGCTTGTGCACCTCAGTTGCACTGTTCAAGCTGTTCCGTCATGTGCTGCCACGTGTCCCTGCACAGCAGTGGCAGTAGAACCTCGGCTGGGGCTGAGATATTGTACTAGTGTCACACATTCATGGGCATGCACACACACGCAGAAACACACTGATTCATGTACGAGCACACGTACACACCCTATGCGGACTATTGCAGAAATCACATGTTTTACAAGAACCCTAGAGAGGGGGAGGAGAGACGTATGACAAGCTCTGGCATTTCCATTTCAGCTAAAAAAACTGCCCTCAAAGTGTCATCATGTGCTGCATACACGTCTCAGATCAAAAGCCCAGATTTATCACAGAAATGATTTCAAACATCAAAAAATAATGCTAAGCTGCACTGCTCAAAGAAATTAAAGGAACATTCAATCATCACAGCATAACAACTAGTCAATCGAATGACTGGGATATTGACCTGTGCAGCTAGGATTCATAAGTGATTCTGAATCCAATTCACCCGCTTTGGTGCAAATTAAAGTGACAACAGGTGGACAGGAGAGGCAACAGCAAGACAAAGGGAATGGTTTTGGTGACCGTTTGTGCCTCCTGTTCCTTCTTGACTGATTTTTCTCAGGTTTTGCATTTTGCTAGTGCTCTTGTCACTCTTGGTAGCACAAGCAGGACCTGCAGCCCATTCAGGTTGCACAGGTAGTCCAGCTCCTCCAGGGTGGTACAGGGTCCATATGTGCCGTCAAAAGAAGGTTTGCTGTATCTCACAGCACATTCTCCAGAGTGTGGAGGAGATACCAAGAGATGGGCCATTACACCAGGAGAGCTGGACAGGGCTGTAAAAGGGCAACAACCCATCAAGACCGGTATCTGCTCCATTGTGTGAGGAAGAACAGGAGGAGCACTGGCAGAGTCCTACAAAATGACCTCGAGCGGGCTACTCATGTGCATGTTTCTGAAGAGCTGATTTTATTTTATTTATTTCATTTTAATATACATTATAATGTATTATAGTTTAAGTTCACTGTAAATCATGCATTTACATTTACAAGTTACAGTGTTACACCTTTATGCATACATCATAACGCCCTTATTATGCATACACACATTCTACCCAACAATTTAAGTAACACGTTACACAAAGTGTTACAAAAACAGTTCACTACTGCCAGGGTCCTTCCAAATACTAAAAAGAAGAATAAAGTGAAGAAACCCCCAATCAATTGATGAAACTCTGTCAGAGAGAGAGAGAGAGAAAAAGACTGAGTGGCAAACTATGGCACTTGCTGAAATGGCAGCCTGCAGCTGGCAGAGTGAGTGGGAGAAAAGGGAGATTTATGGTCATGCTGGCCCAAATGGAAACTCACTCTTGATTGACCACTTCCAATTGAAAGCTAACCTTCAGGTCAATGTGGAAAGATTTCATCAGGTACTGGGGTTTCAGCATGTTAGCGAGAAGTGAAAAAATGTGTGCAACCATACATCTTGATGGAACTGATCCTGCATTATCAGTTCTCTGGGCAAAAGGACGCATGTTTCCACAAAGATACGGGTTGACCTCGGTGCAGTGCATGGGCCTGTCTAAAAGGTGGTTCAATTCCTCAGACCACTACTGTGATAACCTATAAATAAAGTTACCCTGTGATCTTTGAGTCAAAATAATTCAGAAGACTCTAACTATGCGCCCATTAGGGACCGGCGGGACGGAAGGCACACATGTGAATGGGGCAGTAAGGGAACTCGGTGACCCAAAATTAACTTCCCTTCCCGCCCTCGGGGAGGGGTCTAAAAATCCCAAGATGGCGCAGGGCCGTCCCCGCCGCCCTCCTTCGCCAGGGCGTCAAAGCTCGCCAGGCTCGGGCCTGCGGTTCTTCGGGTACAAAATTAAAAGTTACCCTTAGATTGTTCCCAATTGGCCCAGTACCGACGACGGCCACCAGGTGGTATGCGGTGGGGAAAATGTCCCACTTGTTCCCATCTGTCCCATGTGGTGGGGAAAAACTCACGATTGTTCCCCTCCGTCCCTAGTAAGGGAATTCCCCCTCCCATAGGGGTGGGATTAGCAAGGACGATTCAGAACAATTTTGGTGTGGTAATCGTCCCAAAATGAAGGTTCCCTTATCATTCCCGAGATCATATTTAAAGCAGTTCTAAAGAATTTTTTGGTCATTTTTTGTTCAGGGGGACCTTCAGCAGGCCCTACCCGACCAGGGGGGGGCCTGTCCTGGGACCCAAGCCCGTCCCAAAGTGCCTCTTCCCCGGATACAATTGGGCCCAAAATGAAGGTTCCCTTATCATTCCCATGATCATATTTAAAGCAGTTTTAAAGCATTTTTGGTATTTTTTGCTAAGTCTTTGTTCAGAGGGACCTTCAGCAGACCCTACCCGGCCAGGGGAGGGCCTTCCTCAGGACCCATGCCCGCCCAAGAGTGCCCCTATCCCGGGGACGATTGGGAAGAGTGTACCCCCATTCTAGAGCCTGTTAATTGTCCCAAAATGAAGGTTCCCTTATCATTTTCAACATCAGATTACTGATTTCTGGCTTATTGGTGGGTGGGACGATTATTAATATCTCGGACGTCCAGGAAACCGACCAGGTCAAAAGTTCACATATCAACCAATTAACCAACATTCCAGCCAATTAACTTCAGTTTGAGCCTTTGCACTACAGCTGCAAAGTTGCAACCTTTTCCAGCTAGATGTTGGGTTTATGGAGAACAA
>JAVQJF010032148.1:0-10450 GCA_036023855.1 Gadopsis marmoratus
AACCGGTTTTTTGGTTTCCTACATTATGTGGATTTTTTTAGTTTTTTTTTTGATTTTTCAATAAAAATTTCCCCCCCCCCCCCCCCGATTTACTTTTCATTTATCCACATCCAACACCCCTCTTTCCATTTACTCCAGCCCCATCCTTCATCCTGCCCTCTGGCATCTCTCTCTTTGTATTCCTGTGTCATTCCCTCCATCCCTTCGACTCCGTCAGGGGATGGCTGCCTGTGCTTACTGCATCTTATCTGACGTTTTCTCCATTACTGTGATCAAACACACGGCCAAGCCACACCAAAAGCTGGCCGACAGCAGCGCTAGAGGCAGAGGTTGACTTCACCTTCGTCCTTCAGGCCACAGCGGATTGGTGCATCCGGCAGCGTAGAGCTAAATAAATTGGGTGAAACCTGGGAGGCCTGCATCGCCGCTAAAGTGTTATGTCCCCAGTCTCAAGGGAAAAGATGCCAGCACACCGAGATACTCCCAGAAATATGATTTACTGCGCACATTAACTCGACATCATTTCAACACAAACGTCACCTGGCTCGACCCAGGTGTGACTCCCGGGTCGAGCCAGTCAATTCCCTCAGAATGTCAGCATTCGTTTGAGTTTCACCTGACAAACACTGTAACTGATATGAACATTTTGACGGTGCTCATGGGCTCCACCTGGGATTCACACCTGGGTTGAATCAGGTAAAGTCTATATATGGACGTTCTGCGTTGAATATAACTGATGAAGACACACCTGATGTCGAAACGTCATAATAAATCATGTTCTTGGATGCCCGGGGCGGTAACACACATGGACAGATGGCAGCAGCAATGTGCCATAAACACAATCAATTCACCATCGTTTTGAGGCCTTATTTCAACCCGTTTAAACAAAAAACACGATCACCTTGGCGTTCACCTTTTTGGTGGCGGCTCCAAAGGTTCGCTCAGCACACCATTATCAGTAGTGAGTTATGGTTTAGTGCGAAATTTGAAAATTTAACTGCAGACAGGACTCAAGGGATCAAATGGTTCCTTTCTTCCTTCATGTCTCGGTGTGGAATTTCTGAATGAGTTAAACTCACGTTGGCCCATCAGAACAGTAGCCTGCCTTGTATAAACATCCTTTGTTGTAACAAGAATCTAGTCGTCTAATGAGTGAAATTAAACTGCATCTCCACAAACCCACAGAGGAACCCCCTACTGGGCCTCACAACTTTCCTTGGGAATCTTTCAAGCCGTCCTATAATTATGAGCCCTTCACAGAATGAATTCCTGGAGCTTTCCGTCAGAGCAGTAACAGGAGCGTTTGTGCCGAACGCGCAGCTGCACCTTTTCCCACTAAAACATCTCTCTGCACGCCGATGCCTCAAATGACCAGAACAGAACGGACAAAGGAAATCTAAGAGCAAAGCGGCGTCTTTATGGGCTGTACAGCCACTCCAACCTACAGCACACAATGAAATAGAGTTTAATAGGAGCAGCCTCCCAACAACAACAACAACAACAACACAACTCGCTCTCCAAGGGTTGTGTGCACGAACGCACAGCATCTCCTCTGCCTTATCTCTCTGTATCCATTTTTAACTTCCACATGCAAACCTGTCACGTGAACGCCTGCCACAGTTCAACAACCTGCGCCAACACGAAAAATCGGTTTTATTTATTACGCCTTTCAAAACGGTTTCCGATTGACTTTTTTATAACCAAAACAATTCAATCAAATATCGTCTAGCTGCTTATGTCAGTGACCAAGGCGCCATGTTGGAAGAGGACTTGGAGACTGAAGGTTGTCATCTCTCCCTTAAAGCCAAAGAAACAACTATATGAACTGGTGGAAGTTAAATGCTCATGTTACACTGCAACAGGAGTGAAAAGATCATAAAGGAACAAAGGAGACAATTACAATGTTTACGCCTCACATAACATTCGGTAACAGATCCCCTGGTGTCACATGATGCGGCCTATAAATGAATCACACTATAATTACGATACAACACAAAATGAAGGCTCATGGCTTCGCATCACACCCACAAACAGTAAAACCGTCTGCAGTGCACCTGTTTCCACTCGATAAAAACAGCTGACCACAGTGTTCAAACTGATTATAATCACAGAGCAGCTTTTGAACCATATATACACACAATGCACCCCCACTTTATAACTATAATTGCAGTCAATCTATGAGAGAATCTGCAGCATAATGTGCATGTGGTTTAGTAAGACAACAGCAGCGGCCAACCACATTAAATCCAGTTTCTATGTAGCTGAGCTGCATCAAGCCTTCTGTGATGGTGTCAGCCTGCAACGAGTTGTGGTGTCAGTTTACACTCGGTTACATTCATCTGGCTAAAAATATGCAAGCTGGCCGTTTGTGAAGGTTACAGTGTTCAGTATTTGCACAACGTGTTTTAGAAAGGTGCTGATTTTACCTTGTGGCCATTTGAGAGGCTCTACTTTTGTGATGCTGCTGAACTGTCTAACATTTAGCCTCATACCCTCATCGATTTGAATGTCGGGGGAGCTGGTGTTGAGGGGAAGCACTCCTCACTCGTCTACTCCCAAGCCCCACTTGAAATAACACCTGAAGTGGATCCAGTCACTTGCAGAATAACTTCCATGCCCATTAACAAGACTCCCGAGCCGAGCTCCACGTTGACATGCTGGGCCTTGCCACGCCAACTTTCAATGGCCTCAAGTATTTTCACTGCCTTGTGGAAAACAAACTTGTTGAAGCCTTCATCAATAAATCCAAAGGCGTCTTCTGCAATCAACCGCCGGCTTCCACAGTGGGCACCTGAACAGCCCTGGTATCAGATCCATCATGAATCGGTGTGTGCTTACGTGTCTCTTTCTCTGCAGAGTGAATTATGGAGCAGCATGCAGGTGAAGCCCACATAAAAAGGTTGATTTGTTCCCCCTCTGGGGAAGAGGTCCAACTACTGGGATCCTCTGTGCATAACTACAATTTTTGGCCCAGCAGCAAATGACAAACGCCACATAGTTAATATGATTTGTGACGCGACTGAAACTGTAACAAACAGAGTGCAGCTCTGTTTGTCATTTTACGGCAAATCCCCTCATGTGGCCTGGGCTTCCCATGGAAGCGCTGCTTTAATGACGCACCATCCCCTGGCAATTGCTGCTGAGCAGCCCTTGAGCAAGGCACCAGACAACCGATCCATCACAGATTGTGCTGCTCAGCTTCCAGGTGTGAATGTGGGCAACTGTGTGAACGCCAGGCACGACTGTACAGGACAAGAGTGTGAATTCCTTGTGAGAGTTCCCTGGACAAATCAAGTTTAAGCTACAAGGTTTCTGCAGGGAGCAAAGCTCCACCAGCTCCGAACAATCCTCCAGCTCCCAAAGCTGAAGCCGCAAAGAAAACCGTTTTGTCGTTTGGGTTTAATGTTCTGCTCTTCTCATCTTTTGCAGCTTGTTGTTTTAGGAATAAATAACTGGTGATGTGAAACGTGACGTTCACCTACGCCGAGTTCGCCGTCAACGCTCGCCACAAAGAGACACGTCGTTCACACCTGCCAACCTGGAAAAATGTTAATTAAGTGAAGAGACTTACGGTTGACATTTTTAGGCAAACCTCACCTTCTAATGGATTTATCAATGCTTTATTTTGGGAGCACCTGGTAAATATGTGAAGTAAGCTCCCATCACGATCTTCAGCAGACTCCTCGCTGCTAAAGAACCAGGAAACCGGCACCTGGATCCCCATGGCAACAGTTTAGGGTGATCAGCCCAGCAGATTACAACTAAATCTGTTTGTGCTGAAGTGAAAGTTCTCAAAATGTTACGGTCTGAAGTGAAAACAGGATCCGTCTTCCCTTCATCTTCAAGGTGACGGTATAAATACTACAAACACAGCGTGAGGAGAGTCATGATAAACATTTCTGAAATCCAGACAAAGTCTGCAGGTCAGTGCTGGATCTTACCTGGCCGCGTGGTGTAAATGACCTTGTAGCTTTCAAACTCTCCTTTGGGCTCTTTCCACGACACGTGCAGCTTGGTGGGGCTCAGGATTTTGGCACGGAATCTCCTCGGCGATGAGACTGGAAGAGAAACAACAAGATAAACTGCTTTGCACAATAACTGTCCGCTTGAAATATACTGTGAATGTTTGAATGATGACTAACGGATCCCTGTCATGCACCGTCCATCCCTCCAATACGTTAATCTCATTATTAGAAACACTACGGCCATCGGGGTGTATTAGTGGAGCCCATAACAATGGATGGAGTTCAGCTCTTTTCAGTCAGTAGTTGATAATAAAAAGACCAATTTAAGGCAAACCGAATAGGTTTAGAATTTTGATTGAATTTCCAAAAGGTGCGTTTGCTTTTCAGTTAAAAAAGTGACCAAAAAGTCCGTCAGTCAGGAGTCAAGTCAGCTTCACAGAGCTGAAGGCTTCACAGAAGCCGTCCATCGTCTGCGACCGAGTCAAGTCAAGTTGAACTCCCTCCAGAGTCGTGGCAGTCGCTCCATCTGTGCTTTCAAACGGTTAGGAAAGGGGAAAAAACAAAAGACGGATAAGTTGTATCTCATCCAAGCGGGAGGATACACATCAGAGAGATTAGCTTGCACAGATGTCACATTAAAAAGCAAAGTCCCACTCTCCTCCTCCTCCTCATCCTCCTCTTCCTCGCCCATTGACGAGCCCGTATTGTGCCGCGCTCCGTGGGAATGCGACAGGTCTTCTTCGGTGTTCCACTTACATCAAAGCGACGCCCCTGCCTCTCATCCTGATTAGTTGTTGGTCCTGTCAGCCGCCTAGGGGCCTACCCCCACTTCTCTCTCTGTATCCTTCCCTTACATTCGTTTCCTCAAGCTTTACACCCTTGTCTCCGTCTCCATATCTGTCGCCGTCTCACCCTTCCTATCTGATCCCTCCCTGTTCCCGATCTCATTTCTTGCCTTTCTTGTCTTTCTGCGTCTCTGTGCTTTTAAATTGTCGTCGGGGGTAAGACGAGGGAGAGAGAAAGGAGTGAATGTGACTTCCTTTTAACTGCAAGGAGAAAAAGAACAAAGGGCACCAAAGGGAAAGGCACTGGAATAGCATCTGTTTACTATTCCTCTCCTGTGCTACGCAGGAGTGTTTGGATGTACAACACAGAGTGACTAGATCCACTGGGCTGCACAGTATCCAAATACACCTTACAATGACCTCTGCCTGTGTGCAAACCTTCAGAAAAGTCAACAACGCCGCGTCAGTGAAACGTTTTCCCTTGTAAACAAGAGTATTCATCGAGTCACATTTCACCACGCCTCCACGCACGGTTGTCGACGCAGGTTCGAACGCTGGGAGAAGGCCATTGTAAAGCACTGCAATGCCAAAAACCACATTTCCAGGGTCAACAACCACAACCGGCAGAGCCAAATCCCAGATAATAAATATGCATCTAGATGCAACACATTCCCCAGTCTAATTTGGTTAACTATTAAAATTAAAAAAAAAAAAAGGAAAAAGAAAAGCCGGGGGGTGGAAAACAAAATGTGAATCCCACAAACTCGCTCGTGTGTTTGTGTCCTCATTATGAGGTGAGCCATCTGCTGCCGCTGACATCTTTAAATACCTACACTGTGATTGACGCATGGTAGAGCTCGGATGCTCAGCAGCGCAATAAACAATAGGCTTAAAGGGATGGTTCACCCAAAACAAAAAGAAGGAGAGGCACATATCGACTTTGGAAAGTGCAGCATTTTAGAAGGAATTTTTATTGCCGTGTGTGCGTTTGAGACACGCCGTGAATACATGTCGTCTCTCCGAGACACGTGGCGATATTATTGGCAATGTGCCGCCCAAGGTAAGAAGACTGGATTGCTGAAAAATGACACAAATTTGAGAAGAAAGTGTCTGTCTTGCGTAGCTTTTCTGAACCGATTGATCCACTGCAGCTTTCGCCACAGTGCAGCATTTAGCCAAGCCGATAAGACCCATCGCCAAACACCTCTGCATGGCGTTTTGAGTGAACCGCCTCTTTATGAATATCGTTATCTGCAGAGAACTACGCATGTAGGTATGCAAAGAAACTTGAGTTGGGCGCAGGAAGGATCATCCCGACTTCAATGGAGAGAACGTAAAGCCGGCGCATTCAACAGCAGGCAAATACATTCACATACGAACACATGTAAGGAATATCTCACCAACCTGGGAATGAGAATGAGGGCTGCGTGGGATTTCGGCTCGGGGTTTAGCTCTCTGTCTCGGAAACAAAGGACATTCTCTCGTCTGGCGAGAGCTGCTCAAAATCCCAAATGATTCGAGAAGCAGATTTCCTCTCTGTTTGTCTCGTAGCTGAAATGTGTTGTGTTTACCTGTGCGAGTGCATGTACGCGTGCACGCGTGAATTATGTAGGTTTGCCCGCAACTGGAGGAAAGTGTGTTCTTGTGAATGCACGTAATAATCCATGTAGCTTTGGTGGTTGTTTTTTCCTCTTAAGAAAACCTGCCGGTTCCTTTGCAGCACCACACACACACACACACACACACACACACACAGACACACACACACAGACACACACAGAGCCGTGGATCTTTCGGGTGGATTGCTTTCTCACGCAGAGACAAGTATTGGATGCTAAACAAACAGCCTGCTGAAGACAAAAGTCCTCGCCTGTAGGGATAAGAACTTAATTCTCATCCATTTTTCATGGAGAATCTTGTTCAAACAGCAGAGCCGAGGGTTGGAGTGGTGTCCGTCACACCCACCGGGGGTTTTGCAGCAAGTTAGACGCGCAAACTTATGAGTGCATTTTAAATTATCGCCGAGAGCAGGAGCGTCCACGGGACATTGTTAGGTGAAGGGACGGTGCCGAGCCGAGTATATAAACTCTCGTCTGTGAGTAGGAAGCTTGAAGTGTGAAAACATGTCTTTTACACAAAGACCCAGGCTGCCAACAGCAGAGTATTACAACATCAGTGATTCATTATCATATTAGACTTCACAGATCAGTATATTCACTACACTGCATCTTCCCAGATACAGGGCGCTGTCCTCCCACAGCAAACTAGAGCCAAGACTTTCAGGGTTTCTGGTACGGGAGGATGGTAAAATGGGTCAAACACCTGTGTGGAAATATTCCAACACCTTCATGTCAAAATGTGTGTGTGTGTAACTTGGAGATCCAATCATGTTTCTATTACATACACTGACAATATCCTTCCGACTATATTCACTGTAATGCCAGTAGCTCTCTGAAACACGATGTCCCCTAGATAAAGCGCCACTAAACACCTGACATTTGACCTCACCCTCCTCCAGGTGCAGAATCCTGCAGATGCTTCTTGCATTATTTCTGCAAGCAGGGAAAACATGAGAAGGCTCCACGAAGCCTGAGCTCAGCCACTGGAATCATTCTTTGACCTTTTACACAGAGCCATTGACGACCTAACTTACTTTTCTATACGGCACAAAACAAAAAGGTCCGGTTTCTTTGTTTCACGTCGCTGGACTTGTTGGCGAGGGGCTGCGCTCGCGGATCAGCGTGAAGTCCATCTGTCTGTCAGCTTTTCATTTTATGTGCCGCTTTGCTGAAAGCCTCTCACCTGAAACTAACAGCCAACCGAGGAGTTTCTCAGTGGAAGCTCTCCAAGCGGATCGTAACTCTTCCCGGGTCGCCGGTGTAGCCGGGGCTGGCCCACTACGGCCTCTTCACCGAGGAATGCTGCGGTTGCTCTCACTTTCCTCGCACGCCGGCCAAAACCTAGCAAAGTGTCCTTGCCGTGACAAACTTCTTCTGCTGCACAAATGCCAAGCCGTTCCTTCGCTGGGACAAAATGTGGCTGCAGACAGACTGGAGGTCAGTCTACAGCGAAAAACATTGCTACTGCTTTTATAACCGACTAATCGTTTGACTCATTTGTTCAGTAAAAACACCAAATATGGACGACCTGCTGCCATCAAGGCCGAGTTCTTACCGCGGCACATTTCTCTCTCTCTCTCTCCGCTCCCTAAACAAATATTTGCTGCTTCCAGCTTCTCTATCGGAGAAGTGCTTTCTGCTTCTCTTCGTCTTCAGCGGTTACAAACTAAATAGCCTATTTTTAACATGCCATGAAATCCATATAAGGTAAAGTGTCAATTATGCCCCAAAGCTCTGGAACACACTGCCAGTAGATATCAGGGAAGCCAGCTCGCTGCTCACAACTCGTTCCGTCACTTTGGGCTGCAATTTGCTTTTTAGTTGCTTTTAAACATTATTTAAAATTTTTCAATTTTATTTCATGCACTGCTGCACTTCTTTTAAACATTTCATTACTTTATTGTAAAGCACTTTGAACTTTCCTGTATGAATGGTGCTGTATAAATAAAGTTCATAATAGTTATTATTTTTAGGTTAAAAAGTGTTGGCTGGACAAAGCAAGCAATTTAAAGAATATGGGAATATGGGAAATAGTGACATTATGGACAAAAAAGAAATGATTAAGCCGTTAAGAAATAATTAGCAGATTTAACAGTTGCAGGCCTACTCCTAATTTTAAACTGTACAAAGAGATCGATTTTAAAATGACTTGGAAAAACACCACCATCAAAATTGCATTGTAACAGCACGAGCCAAAAAAAAAAAATTTTAATTCTGAAATTTGTATTGCAATTATATTGTCATATTGACAAGCACTGGCTCTCTGTTGAGCTCGGAAGTTAAGCTTACTATTGAAAATATTACATAATGCGATAAGAGCATGCAGATACAGTAAAACGTAGCGTACGGTAACAAGCCTGCACCAACGCGGCCCAGTGGTGGCAGCCAATCAAAACGAAGAACACTGATGTCCTCAGGCAGATGACAAAAGGGACAATCTCACCATCTGAAAGGAACTTATGGCTGTTCAGGTTAGCTAATTACCTTTCAACTCCGGATCTGCTATTATGGTATGGCAGAGTATCAGCCCATCCACTGACTTCATGTTATGTGGTTATGGCTCCGTGTCAGCAGGCTTTGCTTCGCCACCACAGCACTGAGCAGGTTTAGCCCTGTTTCAAGTTCATCACTGCCAACGGCCTGCGAAAGTTGGCAGCTGCTAAATGTGTTTGGGTGCAGCATAACTACGTCACTGTGCTCGAAGCACAAACATCCATCTCTGAGTGCGTTCCTGCTTTTTTACCAAACTCTCATACCAGACGTGACACATTAAGATTGACAACAGACACAAAACCTTCTGTAAAATAAGGTAGAAAAGCACTCAGAGCAGCTAATTTAAGACATCGTGAATCAAATTACTTGCATTCCTAGAGAGGAGGCCAACTTGGTTAATGAGGCTAATGGGATTAAGGTAACGAGTGAGGTATGTGTGAACTGCTGAATACGTTAAATTAGTTAAACAGGTCGAGAGACGATGTCAAAGAGAACATAGTTACATGAAGAGCTCACAGACGGTGAGGCGCAGGTTGTGAAGTCAACAGATGTTTAGGAGCAAAACCTCATCAAGAAACTGCTTTTTGCAAAAGGCAGAGAGTCAATACGCACGTTTGTCACAAATGTGTTTTCATTTCTAAAAAATAAAGATTTCAAATCTGTAACCTGAGTTACACCGAAATCTGTCTCTAGACTTCGAACACAAGAAACGCTGCCAAATGAATGAACATGAAAGTTGAACACGTGGTGACGACAGTGAAACGCGTTTCCTCATTATGTTTTTGGCATCAGGGCTTTTCCCCCTTTGAGACAGACACACGTGGGCAGACGCACATTCAGTGGATACATCAACTAGAACTTCTAAAAAAAATAAAATAATAATAATCTCTGGAGCAAAGCTGCACATCACAATTGCAACACAGTGACATTCAGAATTTAACCTGCCGAAATAAACGGCGAGTGCAAAAGATGACGCCTGCGTTTCCACATCGGGGGCCACACTGAGGCGTCCCGAGCCATCAATGAGCTGACAGTCTTCACCGTGAGCGGCGGATGATTTCTAGCCCCGTTGGCACCATTATGGAATAACCCAATACATTTTTTCAATTAAATGAGGAAAGTAGCTCTCTTCATAGCCCTGTCTGGGCCTGATGTTGGAAGCCCCGTTTGGCCTCAAAGTCGGGGCCCAGGTTGCCGTTATTTGGGAGAACTGCATTGACGATAGATTGTCATCATGGCAACAAAACCTGGGCTTCATTGAGCAAACTGCGGCCGTGTGGAGACTCCTATTCCCACTTGGCACCAGTGCAGTGAGCCTCGCACAGCCCCGTAGTGAGGAACCTTGTTTGGGGACGTCATCAGTGGGGCACCAGTAGGAAACTGGCCCACTCGGCCACGTTTGGCCCCACGTAGCTGTAGAGCAGGCGAGCGGAGGCACTTACCTTGGCCCCGCGCTGGCTGAGGGGACACAGAGAGGAGAACGAAGCCCAGCAGGCAGAGACTCAGTCCGACCGAGGACTGCATCCTGGCAGCAGCCGGCAGGAGGACGCAGCACACCTGATGCAGAGGGTGGACACAAGGGAGGGGA
>JAVQJF010032155.1:0-18135 GCA_036023855.1 Gadopsis marmoratus
ACCATTAAGGGCTTTATAGGTGAGGAGAAGGATTTTAAATTCTATTCTGGATTTTACAGGTAACCAGTGTAGAGATGCTAGTACTGGAGTGATATGATCTCTTTTCCTGGTTCTTGTCAATAAACGTGCCGCAGCATTTTGAATCAGCTGGAGAGTCTTAAGGGACTTATTGGTGCTGCCTGATAATACGGAGTTATAGTAACCCAGCCTTGAGGTAACAAATGCATGAACTAATTTTTCTGCATCTTCCTTAGATAAGATGTGTAGGTGAAAAAACAGCAGTCCTTGAAATTTGTTTTATATGTGAGTTAAAGGACATATCCTGATCAAAGATAACTCCCAAGATTCCTTACTGTGGAGCTGGAGGCCAGGGAAATGTCATCTAAAGAAACTATATCTTTAGATAATGTGTTTGGGTGGTGTTCGGGGCCAAGTACATTAGAAAATTGCAGGTCATCCAGGTTTTTATGTGGTTGAGGCATGCATGAATTTTGGTGTGCATGGACGATTCATCATAGAGAAGAGAAACCGAGAAATATGTCCTGAAAAAAATTAATGTGATAGCTCTCTTGACAATTATAAACATTTGAAGATTTATAAGTTAAATATGTTTTCAACGCCCCTCAAGGTCTACTTTTCTTGCTTGTTCTGGAGCTTTTGACTTCATCACCCTGTCGTCATTGGCATATAGTTTACTCAGTCATGGAACTGAAGATTTTTCTGGACTTTTCTTCCATGTTTTACAGGAATCTTGTCTTAAATCACATTCCATTATTTTAAATGGATATCTTGAATGTGGCCATTGCTTTTCATGTCAGTTTGCCTTATGTTGTCAGATTGTTTTGTTTGTTAAATGGACATTTTGGTCCGATTGTGGCACTAAAGGAAAGGTCAGGTGGTTAATAAAAAAATACTGGGGTTCATTCTCCGGATACTACAATATCCACTAAGATTTTCATGGAAATGTGGCCTTCATTTTCTGAGATGTCTTGTCATTGACCAAATTAGGAATCATCCTCTGGGGACCCGGGTTGTCCATACTAGAGATTAGAGCTGACAAAATGATTTGATTAATCAATTAGTCATTTGACAGAGGAGTGATTGGCAGCTATTTTGAGGACCAATTAATTTTTCAAGCAAAAATGCCAATATTTGCAGGGTCCAGCTTTTCAGATGCGAGGATTTACTTGCTTTTTGTTGACTCGTGATAGTAAACTTAATATCTTTGGGTTTGTGACCTGTTGCCTGGACTGAAAGAAGCATCCGTGGAGCACTCTATTTTGCGCTGGACTAAGGGTGTATTCACACCTATAGTTTGTTTGCTCAATCAGTTGATGAGTTGTAAACCTGAAGTGCTTTCCCCATGGTATTTTGTTTTTTGTTTTTTTTTTTTGGTTTTTCACACAAAAATATCCAAGCAAATAAAATTGAGAGAATGTTCACCCCCCTTATTGGTCAGCTGTGTCCGGAGCAAGAAAGTTAATACAGGAAGACGGTCTTGTGTTTCTGGACTAGCGCATATTTCTGCGAGAGAAACATTGCTGGTTCATTCGTTGGGTAGATGCTGCTACTAGAAACAATTCATGTTCTCTGCCACATTCGAGAATGCAAAGAGCGCCTGGCTACTGGAGCCATTTAGCTCCAACTTGCGGCGTATACCCAGTAGTTGGGTCGTATCACGTTCCCATCACGGACGACCACTCCATCTTCTCTGAAGGGTCTCCGTGCGGTTGTTTTGGTCTGCACTCGAGTGTGGTTACTTGTGTTCACACCTGCCCAAAAGACCCACGCTAACTGGACAAACGCACCAGGGTTTGTTTTAAAAAATGCCCTAAGAGACCAACCAACATTGCTCTCTTTAGGTCCTGCCATAAAGGGGAACGTAATGTCTACCAGTAAATCACAACAATGCCACTTAGCAGTCATAGTCCAGGGTTCAGCGGGTTGCTATATGCAAGCATATTTAATGTTTTCAATTGTAACTTTCAAAGACTGTTTGTTCCTGTAATCACTAAATGGTAAAACAGTTTTTACCTGAAGTCAGGGGAGTAGGGATTGTCTCTCAGCTGTTTCTCCACCTCCTCTTCACTGTATGTTTGTGTAGCCATTAATCAGGGGGCGTAGCCTCCAGTTTGGTAGCACTCCATCTGCAACGGCCTGTGACTGCTGTGTGCATTCTTGTTGCGGTGCCAGTTTCGCAGAATATTTTTCTCTTTGCACATCTGCAGCTGCTCTCCTCTCAGTGGCCCTTCTTAGCCCACTTTTATCCTTGTGCCCTTTTTATATAGCCTTGTAGTGGCCAGTTCCTGTGCTCACCACGTACAGTTGTCTGGCCAGCGTGTTTAAAGTCTTTTAATGCTTGTTGGTGTCACAAAAATATTTAGACCATTTTGAGTTTTTTATTTTTATTTTAAATTTTTTTTTTTGGCAGTACAGTCAGGAACTGTAGTTAGTCACCGTTTTGTAGTAGTAGAATTCAAAGTCAAAACATTCTGCCTTGCATTTAGATTTATGTAACAAATATTAGGCCAACCTTCTCTCTAGATGACTCTCAAATGACTGTATAGAGTGTGTGGAAGGTCTTTTTTGATTTGCTACAGTAAATACAAGTGAAGGGTATACAAATGTATGCAAAAATGTTTCTTAGCACTCCACCCATTAGCAAGTTTCCTCAGCTCTGCTCTTATTATATTAGTTGCTGCTCCACTTATTTTTACCCTCTTTGATATGCCACATGTGACCAGCTGGTCTTTTTATGATGCTTTTCTTCACCTCGTACACACCCACACCCACTTCTACACCTCTCGGTTGCATATGGTTTTCATGTGGGGCTGTGAGTCAATGACACACTTTGTAGAGGCATGTGAATGGAGCCATTGTTAAACAGCAGGCCTTGGAATCTGGCCTGCTAGTAATAGCTTTTTAAAATGAAATCTTGAGATTGGAAAGCAAATATATCATCTGCATTGAGCCAAGCGTATTCAGGGGGACCTGCGTAGGAGGTAGGTTGATTTATTACAGAACATTTAGTAAATGTATTTTTTTCCCTCCTGCGAGATGAATGCTATTAGTTGTTTTTTTTTCTCCGATTCAGATTAAAAAGAATTCTATCATGGTTACACTTTCGCTCCCATTTCTTTTATGCATTGTGTGCCAAAGGGGGAGTTTACACCTAGTTATTTAGAAGTGATTTTTCTACATTGTAATGTCAGCTCCTGTCTGTAGACAGAAAAAAACGAAGTGGTTATGCGTTTTATAAGGAAATGTATTGGTGTGGATGTAGTCTCAGGTGTCTTACGGTGTCATACAAGATTCATTCAAGAAATATTGATATTAAAAATACTTAATGAGTCCTGTATTCTTCCTCATGCAGGCTCCGTGCACTGTCCAGTGGGGGGAGTGTGACGTCCCCTCCCCCTTCCCCTGCCATGCCAAAGTACAAGCTGGCCGAGTACCGCTACGGCCGAGAGGAGATGTTAGCACTTTATATCAAAGACAACAAGGTTAGTGGGGAAACTCCACAAACGTGGTTGGTACAAAGTCTTGAAAGTTTGGAAAATGCCTAATTTCAGCTGTTTTGTTTTCAAGGCTGGGAATATGCTTGAATTTGAATTTACATTTTGAAAAATACTTGATTTTCAACATAATCTGGTGTTTCATCTACACAATCACTCATAAACCAACAATCTTTTAATATTTGAAATGAATCGATCGCGTCGTGATATTTGTTGTCTCCTGGAATTTATATTAAAAATGTAGATGTGGTGATCAAGGCTTTCAAGAGTGGGGACATTTTTGGTTTAGGTACCTTGAAAGTGCTTCAATTTTACTCTTTAAAAAGATGTACAACCCCTGTATGAAGTCTGTCAGAACTGTATGAATCACAAAATAAGAATAAAAATATTTAATGTTTAGCAATGTTGAGGAAGTCATTGTGGTCAACCACTTTCTAAACACCTGCATGTATATTGCTTCTATTTACTTTCCCACCGTCAAAAATGAAAACCTGTTTGTAGGTCAGTTGTTTTTATTTTTTGAAGTCATGGTGAAAGTTCTGTAATAAGTAGTTTTGTGCCCGTTGTTTTTTTTAGGTCCCAGAGGACATGCAGGATAAGGAGTTTGCTGCTATTCTGCAAGATGAGCCCATGCAGCCACTGGCACTGGTGCCTCTCACTGAGGAGGAGCAGGTCTGCCACAGACGCACGCTCACAAATACACTGATAACCTGCAAATGTTGAATGTTTCAGTTTGTTGTGCGATATCTCATCACGATACAAAGTCAGTTCTAGAGTAAGCTGTTCTGTTGGTTGACAAATGTGGCTGTGAGCTCGCATTCCTCACATACCTCCCTTTTTGCCCTTTCCATTCTCTCTCTGCAGAGGAACTTCTCTATGTCTGTGAACAGTGTGGCGGTGCTGAGGCTCATGGGAAAAGGAGTGAGCGGGGCTGCCCCAGCTGGAGTGGTCCGAGGACGAGGGGCCACACGAGGCGGTCGAGGTAAAAGCTAAAGGCAAAAGAAAGGACACATCCCAGACCCCCCCATTAGAGGAGGGAAAAAAGTACAGCATTGATTCAGCCTAAGTGCACTCATGATAAATCCACAACCACTTGTGCTATAAAGCCAAACATGGGTCCAACAGCAACAGAAATGCTGCCCAAAACCCTTGGCTGAAACTACAATGGCTGCTATCCAGGGAAAGTAAAACAGTTTATTCAAGCCAACCAAAGTGTTTATTTCCCCCTTTTCTTCCACCATCTTGTTGCTGCACACTTCCTCTTGGCCTGTCTAAATAGTCGTCCTTTTGTCTAGGCACACCTGTCTAAAACCGCTGGGCTTATGAACTCGCCTTGTGCACACGCAGCACTCTGCGCATGTGAACTCTGTCAATGTAAACAGTAGCTGTCCGGTTCAGGGCAGCCAAGGAAACAACTTAGAAGAATGATATTGGAAGGGTTTCACCATTTGTGTGCATGTGCTGGTGTGTGTGGTTCAGCTTGAAGGCCATACATTCTAATTAAATAGTGGTTATTTAGTTAAGTTATAAAAGTTTTCTTATTTTAATATTTATGAAACTAAAAATGATTGGTTGAGTTAAACAATCTCAAATGGCTGATCACAAATTCTCTCATTCAGATTATGATTATATTAAATGTTAACCACTTGGGGTGTGTGTGTGCGCGTAATCAGGACGAGGTCGTGGTGAAGGTGGATTCTACCAAAGAAGTATTGAAGATGCGGAGGTGGGTTTTGGCCGCAGCGTCCGAGAGATACACCGCAGCCAGAGCTGGGATGACCGGTAAGAAAAACCCAGCACACGCTACCTGAAGGTCAAATAAATCCTGGCTGCCAGTGCACATGCTACCTGAAGGTCAAATAAATCCTGGCTGCCAGTGCTCCATGGCAGAGTTAAAGTGTATATCTTCACTGCTGAGAGAAGTTGCCATCCAGTGTAATAAACTCAGTAACCCTCTTTGGTATTTTTGTAGATTTTTGCTCTCATGGGATAATTTCTCACTTTTGCGGGCATATTGTCTTATATACCTAAAGTAAAGAATCTGTTTGTCATATTTCTTCAGAAAGTTTTCTTCATGGGCTTAGTTGAAATGTGTGAGTTGGTTTCTGTGGTGGGGAGATGCAGGTTTTGGCTGGACATGCTTTGCTAGGATAAAACCCACTTAATGTTTTGGTCTCATTTCCCTCTGTTTATCACTTAACTGATAAGAATTTCCCTCAATTTCCTCCCCTTTCCTCAGGGGTGAGCGTCGTTTTGAGAAGCCGCTGCGGCGGGAGGTGGGACGTCCTGGCTTTGAAGAATCCACAGGCCCCGTGGTTCCAGCTAGAAAGGAGTTTACAAGGGCTGACAGCGATAACTGGCGCACCCTCCGGGAGGAGCAAGACGAAGAGGAGGGGGAGCCAGGCAGCAGCTGGAGAGTTACTGTACCCCGCAGAGATGGTATGATAAATACAAATATTTAATTATTGTAGGGCTGCCTCAAACTGTTTTTTAGACTTGAAAGTGAGAGCTATACAAGAAAAAGCAAAGGCCTCAAACTCTTTCCTTTTTAAAATGCAAGATGGGCAGTCCACACGTCCTTGATATCATTTTATTCACCAGTATGGAGGGACTGCTGCTTTTGGCTTAATTTAGCTGCAGTGTAGAATGGGTTTATTAAACTGGTGGTTTTGGGGGTTAGCATTAGGTTGCTGCTAATTTCAATGCAGTGGCTCTGTCAAAACAACCACGGATTCAGGTGAAATTCAGAAACTGAATTTTACAATTTAGTTCTTGACTAATTGTTAAGCAATGCCTGAAAATTGCAATAACACTGAACAATGGTAATTTTAACTTTTTACAGGCTTTTTACTTACTGACTTAAGTATGTAATATATCGTTGCTGGTGGGCGTTTACCTCATGTCTCCATATTTTGCCATTAGACCTCACTTAAGGTGTTCAGCAGGTCTAACTTAAAGACTAGATATAGTGACATCTAGTGGCAATGAAGGGATTTATTCAAAACACAGTAGCTGGGTTTTGGCTGAACACAGAGCTGCACTTGAAAGCCTCCACAGTTTCTGAGGACGCAGCACTCCGGTTAAGGGACCATGTGGCCTTTTTTTAAAAGGCCTTTTCCTCTTAATCTCTGAACTGAAACTGGTTAATGACACCGCGTGCCAGGAGGTGAGACATAACAAATCCCAAATATAACCACATGATTGTCTGGGCAACTCTTGTAATTTGGCAATGTGTTATCTTTTTGTGCCTTTCTGTAGTAGGAACCTACTAAGTTTCATTGATATTTCCGTGTCATCTTTGATTCTTACTTGGGACAGTATCTTCACTGATGGCGCTCCATTCATTTCTTTGTCAGATGGTGGTCCTCGCTCAGCAGGCTGGCGGGACCATGGTCCAGGTGAGAATCGTAGGAGGAAGTTTGATTTCGACTTCCGGGACTCTGAAGGTCACAGTGGTGGCCGCCGGCGTGCAGGCAGTGAAGGACTAGAGGACGACAGGGACGGCCTGCCTGAATGGTGCACAGATGAGGAAGATGGAGAGATGGGCACTTTTGACTCCTCTGGAGCTTTTATGCCTATGAAGGTGTGTTTTCGTTTTGTCGGGGTGGGGGGTTTAAAACGGGGGTCGTACAAAGCCTTGAATCTGTGGATAAAGTTTAATTTTGACAGTTATATTTTCAAGGTTAGGAATTTGCTTGAATTTGAACATAATTAAGGGAAGTTCTTTTCTTGTGTTTACTGGTTATTGCATAGCTACATAGTCCTCTGTTGATTAATTACTTTTGAAATTAGGAAGCTTTAAATAATCATGCTCAGAACATAGAATCAAAGCTGGTATAAACGAAGTGACAGTATAGATTGATTGATGTGGGTATAAAGGAATTCTGTAAACTTTATTCTTTGCAATTGCACTTATTGTAACAATTTTAGATGAGATGTTAAAGACTTTGTGTCTGGAAATCCTTGGTTTAGGAAAGTGCTTGACTTTTCATCTTAAAAAGCTGTACGGACCCTGACAAAAATTGTAACACTAGGATATTTGTTTTATTGTCAGTCCCTGTGAATGCACATGAGCATATTATTTACACTCTTTCACGTCCTCCATTTCTCTTGGTCGTCTTCTGTCAGAAGGGTGGCAAAGAGACAATCCTGGAAGAAGAGTTTGAGTTTAAGGGGATAGAGGAGGAGGAGGAGGAGGAAGAGGACCGCTACGCTGACACTGATGGCAACAGTGCTGACGGAGACAAAGACAAGGGTGAGGAGAGACTTAATTTCCTGATTTTTAGAATGTTTTGGTGCATCTCCCAACTTGTTTTGTATTGCATAATGTCAGTGTTGTCCTCATAACTGTCAAACAATGCAGTGTCACGATCTGATCACCTACAGGATTCATGGAATGTGTAGGCTTTTCTTTTCCAGCCTTATTGTTACAGTCCTGTACAGTGACCCAATTGATTTAAAAGCTACATTTGACTGTTAATAAATATGATTAAATGGGCCACAGTGCATGATGTATTTGTCCATACAGTTCTTCCTAGTTGATCACCAGCCTAGGAGTAATTCCTTACTAAATGATTGCGACATCCTTTTTTTCACTCTCAGAGAGTAAAGAAGCTGCCTCTGCTGTAGGGGATGGTGACACGAAGCCAGCATCACCCTCTTCCTCTCCTCCAGTCCACTGTACCCCTCCATTCCTGGAGCCTCGTCCCATCAATACTGGCCCAACGGTGGACAACCCTCAGCTGAACAACAGCCACCCTGTCAAGGCCAGCAGCACGCCCAGTGACGGTACACCTTACTCCATATCTTTTTGTGTTTAAACTTTTGTGCTACCCTCAACACAACCATAGTTTCACTTAGCAGCAGTATTATATACCTATTCCTCTATTTAACCAGTTTTTTCCCCAGAGTCCAGCATATTGTAAAGAGGCATATTTCCTGTACTCTGATGTTTAACCATGTTGTATTGTGTAAGTGTAAAAAAAGACTGCATGATGTGGAGTAGATAGAATATGTTTGATAAATTTAGTTTAAGTATGAAATGTGATACAAATATATCTATGCGGATCTGAAAGTGTCAACTCTGAAGAAAATTAATTTTGATATGTTTATAACTTTATATATCGCCAGCAAAGCTATTATGAAAATCTAGTATTTGTTTGATAACCCTATGTTCTGATCTGAATCCAGGTTTTGACCTGCTTTTTGTTGAGCAATGACTTTGAATTCAGTGGCTAACTGATCACCTTGGTCACATGCTTTACAGTAAAAGCTTTGCTTTTTGTCAGATCAACGCCAGTGTTAAGGTTTCAGCTGTGAAACACTTACAAATGCAAATGTTGAATTAACTGCTGAAAAGTAAATACTACCAAATGTATAGCAGATGTACACATTTTTGGCACTTTGTCAGTGGATCCCTTTGAAAAATTGAAAGGGAGGAATAGATTCCATTAAAAACACGGGCAGGAGCTGGTGCCTATATGAATCTCATACTGACTGACTCACTGATAAACTCAAGCTGAAA
Source organism: Gadopsis marmoratus (assembly GCA_036023855.1). Classification (NCBI taxonomy): domain Eukaryota; kingdom Metazoa; phylum Chordata; class Actinopteri; order Centrarchiformes; family Percichthyidae; genus Gadopsis; species Gadopsis marmoratus. The sequence goes on from JAVQJF010032155.1 coordinate 9,040, forward strand.
ATGTCTTCTTAACCCTTAAATCATTTTTGGATTCATTGGAGCAACAAGTACTATCTATGATTTTTGGAAAGCGTTAACCTCCAAACCATGACTATCCAAACATTTGGGTATTCATACTTCTTTCTTGAATTCTGATTTGAAGCGTTAAGAGTCTGGTCCTGTCTTTGTACCTTTAGAGCTTTTCTTACATTCAGCAAAGCTCATTTAGGCTCAGGACTGTGTGTGTGTGGGAGGAAGTTCAGCCATGTTGATATTTTGGGTTGATACACAATATGTTTAGCCCCAGTCATTTAATATCTTGTTTACTAACTGCCGTATCGGTTACAAAGCCAGTAGGACCGCCCCCGCCCAGCATCAACATCTCATAAATAGAAATGTTATTTATAGGGCTCATTGTTTTACTGATGTTTCTCCGTGTTGTTTTTGTGTTAGATGTGGCTCCAGCAGTGGGCTCCAAGGCCCAGCTGAGCCCCAGCGTCCCCACCTCCTCCAGTCTGCCTCCCCCACCTTCTTCCTCTGCTGCTCCACTCCTCCCTCCATCTGGAGGAGACACTGAGGACGATGAGGGCATGAAGCACCTACAGCAGGTACATTTCAAGCAGAAATGTCATTGTAACAAGAATCACATTGAACTCAACTTTTTCCTGAGAGGAGAGGTGGGCTGCTGAATATTCTAGACTCATTAAGTGGAAAAAACTATGAATTTGTAATATGTTGTAGCATTACTTCACCTCAACTTGATGATAAAGCTGAATTAAAGGACCCAATGTCTAAATACTCAGTCTAAACAAAAAATGGATTGATATAGTGGTGTAATGACAACCTGTGTGCGTGTGTGTAGGAGGCCGAGAAGATGGTGGCATCACTGCAGGACACTTCTTTGGAGGAGGAATGTTTCACGCAGGCTCTGCAGCAACAGCAGGAGAGCAGGAACACAGCAGCTGCCCTTCCGCTGTCTCATGAGGCCGCCATGAAGTGGTTCTACAAGGACCCACAGGGAGAGATCCAGGGTACACTCGCACACTGTAGCGTTTACTGTCACTTGCAGACTTATACATACAAGCATAGCATATTGATTCATCAATATTGCCATTTGAACTCATTTAAATGAGGTACGCAAAGTCGGCTACATAATTCTAGGGTTAAACTCGTCTCTCTATCCTACGTCCAGGCCCCTTCACCACAGTGGAGATGTGTGAGTGGTTCCAGGCTGGCTACTTCACTATGACCCTGCTGGTGAAGCGGGGCTGCGATGAGGGCTTCCAACCCCTGGGGGATGTCATCAAGATGTGGGGCCGCGTGCCCTTCGCCCCGGGGCCCTCCCCGCCGCCCCTGCTGGTGAGACAGCCACCACCAACGCAGCGCCCGCAGCCCACCCGGGGGCCCGCCGGGACTGTGAGTCAGAGCTCAGCCAACGTAGAGGATGGGGAAGGGAGGATGCAGAGGAGAGGGAAGCTTGATAGACAGGTCACGGTAAAAGACCAATGATTAATTCCAATTCAGTTTAACAAGAGGGGCTCCATTTCTGAAAGTAGCCCCACTTGATTTTAACACCATACTTTCTGTTGTAATTTGAATTGTGATGTAGTTAATATCTGTATTCCCTCCTGTAGGATGTGGGAGAAATGTCAATATTGAAACCACACTCATAAAAAGCATATTATGCAGCGGCCTCCAGTAAAAGTCACTGTTTGCATGTAAGCTTCAAATTAGTGGAGCAAAACAGGACAGGGTCCATGCCAGCATTTAAAGTTGTAATGTTACACTATGCAATCTACAGATGTTGTCACATGTTCCTCATTACCTACGAGTGTGGCACAGCTGATCAGATTTTTGTGCATCTAGGACAGCATGTTACTTTTTAGATCAGCTTGTGGAAATGCACAATTCCTTTATGGTCAATTTGTAAGCTGTCTGTATGCTGAAGACCTTTGTGGTTACAAATAATGGACAATTCCCTGTTAGATGGCTGCATGTAAAAATGTGATTGGGGCTAAAAAACTACAAATGGAATTCTTAGACATAGCCCAGTATGTATGGTTTACTGTGTTTTGGTTTCTTGAGTTTGAAGATGCATTGTATTGACTTGTGATCGCTCTCTTCCTCTGAGCAGGGAAACCTGGACCAGGAGCGTCTGAAAAAGCAACAGGAGCTGGCTGCAACAGCAGCTCTTTATCAGCAGCTCCAACAGCAGCAGCTATTCCAGCTCATTAACAGGTAAGCCTGTGGGCTTTTAGATGTAGGTTTCACCTTGCATGTCTGGACTAGTGTACATTCATTTGCGTTTCTGTCCTAGATTCTACAACATGTCATTTTACACCAGAGCAGATTTTGGACTATGGACTCATGTCTGTGTTGGGCTTTCCTTTGTGTGTTCCAGGTGCAGTGAGCAGAGTATGATGCCTTCAATGAACAGGTCGATGTCAGTGCCAGATACAGGGTCCATGTGGGACATGCATACCTCAGCTTCACAGCCATCAGGTACATTCACGCAACGATAACACACAACTAGGCTTGCCACGATAGTCTGTGTTACACAGTGTTCGGGCATACACTGATTACATCTAGTTTTTTTTTTTTTTTTTTTGTAGGAATAAGTGCCCATCAAATAAAAAACTAATTTGTAAAATACTAGGTGGGTTAATAATACTTAGTCGAACGACCGACGCTACAAATATAAACGGAAAGTGTCTGCTCCTTGTAGCAGCAGCATAGTTGCAGCACAGAATGGCAGGAAACTCGCAGACCAATAGTATGCGTTCAAAACTAAGCCAATCAAACATGTGCATTCTGATAAGTGTAGCAATCGCAAGCAGTTCAAAATCAGTATGTCTCATATTTTCAGATAGTGTGGTGATTATCAAAAGGACATATGTGAAGCGGCGCTACGAGACAAGGCACTGAGCATCTTTTGAGCAAACACACTCGCCCAGTGTGTTGTTCCGGACCATTTGCTTGAGGAGATTTACTCTAACTGAGCCTCTTAGAATTTGATTCAATACCGCTGATCTAATGTTAAAGATGAAAGCAAGCACTCTACAGATATTGAGTGTACAAATATCGTAGGGTTTTTTTTTTTTTTTTTTGGTAAAATATCTGTACCTATTCCCACCTGTTAATAAACTCAGTTGTTACTGATTACACCAAACACTGTACTTAATGATGCATAACATAACCCAATATTATTTCTGTGTAGGCGGTGAAGCCAGTCTTTGGGACATAACAATGAATCCTTCTACTCAGGGTCCAACTCTCGAACAGCTTCAAAAGGTGGGTTCACTCGTGAGATTTTCAGCCTTGGAACACACATTCGCAATCTATATTTGCTTGGCACAAAGATGATGGGTTTTTTCGTGTAGATGTTTTACACGGTCGGTCATATCAGTTTTATTATATGTAATAAAATGTAGATGTATATATCTCATTGCGTGCAGCTGCAATGATTCAACTTTAAAGCACTTTTTATTGCTAGCTGCAAAACTTATTAGCAATGCTAGCAGACTAACTAATCAAAATGGATAGATCTTTTTAATATAATAAAATGGATGTATTATAAAGAGTATGTAAGTACCCTGAGATAACGTCTGTTATGATTTGCCGCTATATAAATAACATTGAATTGTATGATTTGTGTCAAATGCAAAGCCACGATTGAGTAAACCTTTTTTGATTATTATAATCTGTTTGGGCCTTTTTTTTTTATTATTCCATTTCACTCTTGGTGTTTTCCTTTCAGCTCCAGCAGGAGAGGCGAGACGCTGAACTCAGGGCGAAGCGTGAGGAGGAGGAGCAGCGTAAGAGGAGGGAGGAGAAGAGGAGGCAACAGGAGGAGCAGAAGAGGAGGGACGAGGAGGAGCTCTTCAGACGCAAGCAGGTGAGGAAGGAGATTTTGTACACTGGAAATTTTAATGTCTTTTTGTAACAACAAATGTTTATTATGTTGCAGGCATGGCTCTGTGCCCTTATGTTGGTTATCAGTTTCAAGATGAAATGCAATAAGCATGGCTGTTCAGTGGCTTTGAATGCTGTTCACTAAGTAATAATTGAGCATTTCTGCTTGTAAAGTGTTGACCGCTGTCAATATTTCCTTCCTGTAGTGTCGTCAGCAGCAAGAACTGATCATGAAGTTGCTGCAGCAGACCCCCCAGCAGCAGGGTCCTGGGGCAGGTGGCTCAGGCTGGAGTGGGGCTCCCTCCCCTGGGCTCACCAAAGCAGGAAAGTCCCCAGCTATGGCTCTGCTGGAAATGCAGCAGGAGGCAGAGAGGCTCCTGAAGCAGCAGCAGCAACAGAGAGCCCAGCAGCAGAGAGACCGCGTGAGTTTTAGCAACTTAAATTATACGTTCCTAAGATTTCAAACAGATTGTCATAGAGAGCCCATTGTAGAGAATGCAAATAGACAATGGCAGATCATTTGTCATAATGGTTTCTCTGTTCATTTCCAGCACTCCAGCATGTCGATGGGGAGCTCCTCCATGGGAGGACAGTGGGTGGACGGTGTTGGCATGTGGGGCGGGCCTGGAGGTATGGAGGGTAAAGGTGGCAGTGGAGGCTCTTCAAGCAGTATGGGCATGTGGGATGAGGCTGTGAAGAACCAGGCTGGCCTGCGTGGTAACGGCAACAACAACATGGGCTTGAAGAACAGCCGCAGCAGCCCTTCTCTCAGGTACATGAGACATAAATGCATATTTATACATGGCAAAGGAATTTTTACACCTACTGTGGCAGATAGCATTAATTATAATTGTTACAATGCTAATATACATTGAACCCTGTATGGCATTTGCAGTGATCAGTACATGATGCGTCGTAAGCGGACAGAGGACGAGGAGAAGCTGCTGAAGCTGCTGCAGGGCATGAAGCCTCAGGACGGCTTCACCACCTGGTGTGAACAGATGCTGCACGCTCTCAACACCTCTGCCAACAACTCCTCCTCCTCCTCTGTGGATGGTAGGCTGATGAGCTTTTTATGCATTTAGCAGTGAAATGGGTGAGGAGAATTCACCCTCCTGTTAAAATGTAGCACCTTTTTAGTCTTCATGTAGATGACTTACTTTTATTTAGCTCAACATCGTTCCCCACATTTTCAGCACTTCTAATCATTTAAACTGTACTGTCTTTGTTAAGTTGCCACAATTGTGGCATACCTGAAGGAGGTGGAGTCTCCCTATGCAGTGCTGGACTTCATCCGGTCCTACCTAGGGGACACAGTGGAAGCCAAAGAGTTCGCCAAACAGTTCCTGGAGCGACGTGCCAAACAGAAAGCCAACCAACAGAGACAGCAGCAGCAGGTAGGCCTGCTCTCGTTGTCAACAACATAACTGTTTGGATACACCCCCGTCAGTCCAGGGTCCAAAATGAAACAAGTAATAGAACGGCCACTTACTGGCTGTAATAAATCAAATATTCTGAGTTCTTAGTGTTCCTCTATCTTCATTTATGTTGAAGTGAAATGTTTTGTAATTAGTTTGCGTCTGTCAATTGGAAAATACCGCTTACAGCGGTAAGCAAGGGTGCTGTTCACATTCCTGCCTGTACTCGCATTGGGTGTAACATCAAGATTTGTGTAATTTAATTGGGGAATATAGTTCTCCTTTTCTGCCTGAACATGGAAGATGTGTTTTGAAACTTAATGAATTGCACTGTACACAAATATAAACTATATGCTTGCAGTGACAATATGTAATAAACCCTAACAGACCTTGACTAGGAAGTGCTCTATACCCAGTAGGAGAATGACGCATCTGGTAAATGGATGACTATTGATAAAGAAATAAGAAGGGAACTTGTGAATGTTGTTTTTACATGACTGTCAGACTTGTAATACACCATGATATGTGTTTCAAAATAGTATGTACAGGCTAGAAATGGCTGTAAGAGAAACTGTTGCTCTTTCATTGTGAGCATTCTAAGTTCCTCCTTTACTTCTCTTTATATGTCCCAGTTATCAAAGGAAGTGGCTGGATTGAACATGAACTTCCCTCTGCAGGTAAATGCAGATATGCCTCTGTACTGTACATGCAAACACTGGTTGAGTTGTTGGTGGGGACAGCAGTGATTGTGTTTTTGTGTTTCTCGCTGCTACAACAGCAGCCCTCCCATTTTTTTTCACCAACTATAACATTACTTAATAGGGGTGTGAATCTCTAATCGATTCCGATTCAGGTGTGTACGATGTGACTATAAAATGATCAGGGACTCCACAATTTATTTTTGAGCAAAATTCAATTGAATTCGCATAACAGGCTCATGTTTAGGCAGGTAATGTTTATGTTCCATGATGTACTGATTTAACACGTTTATTTAGGACCCAGTGTTCATAAATCAGTACCCTATGCAGTATTAGTGTTTATGGATGTGTTGTACGGCAGAGTTTTGAAGCACAACTAGTAGAATAACTTCCGCCGTTGTTGAATTGGTTCAGCTGTAAGGAACGTACAGTATGGAATTATAAAGTTGTTACAGGTGATCAAAATGTTGAGGATTGAGATTTAAATTTCAGATTGAGTTTTCTGCATCAACACATAATCATTAAAAATTATGTTTGGGCTGGACCTGGGCTGGAAACTTCAAATCTTAACAAAAATCTACATTTTGTACATCATTTATGGGAACACAAGGTCCATCAAAGTAACTAGAACTCCCACAATGTTAACAGAACAGTGTCACTGTCATGAGTGCAAGACTTAAATCAAAGTTGGCAATCGGGTTTTTAAAAAACATTACTGCAGTAACTGAAGAGTATTTGTAAAATGATGGACTCTTTATGATACAAATGGATGAATGACTGTCTAGACTATCATCTGAATGATGGTCTTAATTTTTCTTTTCCTTTCTTTTTTTTTTTAGGACTCAATGCGAGGTATGAATCCAAGCACCCTGCAGTCCATGTTTCAAGCCAACCACATGGGCAAGTCTGGTCTCTATGACAACCAGGGGGGGAAGATGAAGAAGAAACAGCCCATGATGCTGCACTCTGACCCCAGCATCTTAGGTATGTGACCTCACCAGCATTTAATATTTTTCTTCCTTTTGACTTCATTTATCTGTAAACAGTCAGAAGCTATAATAGCTAGCTTTAAATAGCTTGGCCCTAGATTAGCAAAACACAACCTGTCAACAAATCCACCAGCAACACACGTCTACATCACAGTTGGGATTAAAGCACAAAACAAGCTCAAATGGGTTCATCTCCTGGAATCAAGTGGAGCCTAACAAAATGATTTTAACTGGTGGCCCAACACGTGTGTGTATATAGGTATATAAGTAAAAATTGATATCATAATCTGTGCTATATACATGCAACTTTGAATTTCTGTTAATACAGTGGACGGAGAAAAATGTTGTCTATAGACTGAATTTTTCAAGCTCTCCAACATCACATTGATATGAATCCCTGCGATTTCCAACATGTGTTTGCTTGATGAAGATTGTGCTGGATGAAACATTGAATCAGTACTAATTCACTGTGCACACCACTCATTTTCCACTGTGTGGGTGCATCCATTCACTGGAGATCTGTGATGTGGAATTATTTAGTTATCAAGACTGCTGCACTTTCTGCCTCTGCTTCACTATGTTTCGCAGAATGTCATTCAGCAACCCCAAGAGAGGGCTGTGTTCTATTTACCTTTAGGAAACATATTTAGCTAGCCAGCTATGGTGACTAATACCATGGCCTTTGAATGGAAACACTTGATACCTTGTGCATTTATAGCGTATACTTTTGTAATAACAACTGAATCAAACTGTAGCTTTTTGACAAAAACAGTCCCAACTCAAGGTCTACTTAGGAGCTTTTTTTTCCCCAGAGCTTTTAACCACATCACACGATCTAGATCAGAGCTATGGACAAAATCATAAGTGAGCTCTACGTTACCTACTTACCTAGACCACTATCTCCTTTTTTTTTTTTTCTCCCATTAATTATTAAACGACAGTACATAAACAAATGTAATTGTAATTTCACATTTACAAATACAGTTGCACCTTTCACAGGGCTGCTCTTGTAAATCATTTCTACACTGTCTAAACCAGCCCTTCTAACTCCCCCATGTCCTGCCCTCGTCTGATGGATGTTACTCAGCTCTCTCCATCTCTTCTCTCTGCCCTCCCCCTCCTTCCTGCAGGGTACTCATTCCACAACGCGGGCGAGTGTCTGAGCCTGAATGAGATGGTGGAGGATTACTGATGTGACGCAGCGCAGCAGCAATAGCTACCTGAGGCCTTCTGTCTTTTAATCAGACAAATCTGATGACGAATGTGCACTGCTGGGGGAACCGGGGGAGGGGGGGTGGGGATAGGAAGGGAGCGAGTGTGAGAGGAGGTGCGGGGTGGAGGCGCCTGGATCTGCGCCTCCCGCTCTTACCTTCCCTCTGGCAAGGAAAAACAAATGGGCTCCCTGCTACACCAGTTGATCACTTGAGCATGGGAGAGGGGGGTGATGAGGGGTGAGGTTAAAAGGAAGATGGGTATCCTCTGGCACTCAAAAGATTAAGCACCTTATACTGAACTAATGCACTTTATTGAGATGGGATTTGAATAGTTTTTTTCGTGTGTGTGTGTTGGGAATCAGTGCACATATGGTATGTGTACATACACATGATCTATGCGCATGTGCATCAGAACTGGAAGAGGGCGGTGAAACAGTCGGTAGGGCGAATGGTCGGGCTGTTAGGTTTTCAAAGTCAGGGGGACCTTTAGTTGAAACCTTATCAGAGAGCAAATCCTTTCTCGAAAGACAAACACTGTTGATATTTCTCTTGTTTAGCATTTTTTTTTACGTTTATATAAAAAATAAAGCTATTGAAAAATGGACTATAAAAAAAAACTTGAAGATTTGCACTTGCCTAAAAAAGAAATGACAAAAACAACAAAAAAAATTCAAACAAATGGGGTTAGTTATAGAAGTGAATATTTTTGTGAATGTGTATGAATGACAGAGTGACTGATGGTTGGTTTGTGTCAGTAATATACCAGTCTGCACAATGAATTTTTTTTTTTTCTGTTGTTGCTTACCGAGATGTATGAAACATAAGAGGCCATTTTTGTCTTTTTTTTTGTTCAAATGGTAATTTTGTATTCTCATGTTCAGAGTGT